>QANX01000369.1:0-60357 GCA_003254975.1 Ochetophila trinervis
TAAAATATATATATATATATATATAGTTTTAAATTATTTTTAAAGGTAACATCTGGGGGTCGAAGTCTTGGACGAATAAAACTCATAATATATTAATAAAATCAAAAGTTAATAATGGCACCTCAGTGTTAAGAGTTTGGCTAGTTCAAGGCTCGGTAACAATCATCTCGGAATGTGTACAACGCGCTTGACGTTCGAATGGGCTTGCATTGTCAAACTAGTACTAACCCCGAGAGAGAACCCGTATCCAAACCCCAAGAACCCTTTAGCTTCCAACTCAGACAATTCTTTTAAATTAGTTTTCACGTGAACCCACCAATTCTTTCGCCAAGTACGAAATATTGAATTTTCGAAATGGATTATGCTTATAATTTGTAATTTCTATTCCCCTTTGATTATCTCAATTCTCAAGTTGCAATATTTATGTTTTTTTTTTCTTTTGGCTCGTGCAATCAATTTTTCAATATATTTAATTACAATAATAATTAAAGTTTTTAATTAAAAAAGCTTGATACATTAAAAAGTTTTCATAATGCTTAAATGTTGAATTAGACTATTTTAAATTTAATTAACTGTATATAAAATAATTGAGTTTAATCAAATATAATTCCGGTCAACAATCGAAATTTGCAAAGACTTGTAACTACATTGACTGATCTATTTCAATTACTTGCACACAAAAATTGCAATTAATTGTTAACTTTTACGAAAGCTGGCAACTTTCACAATGTTGGGAAGTAATAGGCTTTACTAGACTAGCGCGTTTAATATGAACATATAATTATCACCCACTGAAAATATATGAATTTTCATAAGATGGTGAAATTAAAAATCAATGGACATTGGAGTTCTACTCGCTATTAAGAAATTATACGGTGTTTGCTTAGTCTTACTAACTACTCATAGTTGCTGGTTTTCATTAAATATATTTAACTTCAATGATTAGTACATATTATACTTTTATTGTTTTGTTTGAAAGACAGATTATAAAAATTTAGGTCAAATTTGATGGTACAACAAAATTGTTTAAGAACTTAGTTTGGTCCATTTATTACTTTATTTTTGAAATTATTTTCAAGAACGATTTTTTTTTTCTTTTTACATTATATGACGTAATTAATAAGATAGAATTTTACCCCAGATCAAGCATGTGCTCATTTTTTATTTGTTTTTGGTCAAAGAGCATATATTCCTTGACGTGATAAATTTAAAGGTACCCATGCCATTAACAAGTGGTCCAGTCATTACAAAAAAGTTCATCTATGAGATAATTTAACCATTAAACTTTATTGTCTATTCTAGTCACTAAAACATAAAATGAAGCATCGTTTCAGCTATTATTTGACTAACAAATATCATAAATGAAAGAAAACAATCACAACTTTTATTTATTTCTTAAGTGCAAAGGATCATATTTAATTCCAGCAAACAATTATGGAATTCCCTTAAAACTCAAATGTCATTTATGGTTGTTGGAGATTCCGAGAATAAAAAATAGAGTAAGAAAAACGAGTTATATATATATATATATATATTTAAATATTTCCTCCAGCTGATTGACAGTGATATTGGAGCTGCTGTTTAATAGGAAATTCTTCCCTCAGAAAAGAAAGAAAAAAAAGAAAAAGAAAGGAAAGAGTTCTTCGAATCCACAAAATGGACCGCTAACCACGTTTTATAAATCGAAAAACAAACCGCACACGCTTAGCCGAAAGCGCGTGTGACAATAATGATTCCTTCTTATTTCCCAGAACGCAAAATTGAAAAAATAAGCCAAAAACAAAAGCCAGCCAGAGCAGAGAAATAAGCGTCGCTCTTCTTTACACGCAATTTGACCGTAATCAGAGGGACACACTCAAAAGCTCAAAAATCCTCAAAAGTCTGAATTAGTCCTTTTCCTTTGACAGCCACTTAACTCTTTCCCGTTCGTCTCTCTCTCTCTCTCTCATTTGTTAAGAGGAAGGAAACAAAAGCACCTTCTCAAGAAACCCAACCAAAAAACTCCATTTGCCAGCTTCAAGCAAGAATCAAATTAAAAACCAAACCCATAAAACTCTCCCCCATATACACCCACCTGTATCTGTGCCTTATCTCTCAGCTTTATTCTTTATATCTTCTGGGATTTCGGTTCTGTGCCTAAAAGAGACTGCAAGAAAAGCTTTCTCAGTCTGTTGGGTTTTCTTTAAAAGCGGACAAGAGCAAGCAGGTTGCTTTGAAGTATAATATTATAAAAAACTGAAGCTTTTTCTACTTTTTTGCACAAGAAATGGTGCACCATCACAGGCATCATCAGGGGAAAAAGGGCGAACATATTGAAGACGATGAAGAGTCACAGACTCTTTTGATGGATTGTGCAAGCTCTGCTGGTTATTACAAGAAAACGAAGCCCAAACTTCTCTCTCTCCTCCTCCTTCTTTCTCTTCTTTCTTGCTGCTTTATCGTGGCTCACCACATCTTTGGCTGCTCCTCCACTTTCTCTGTCTTATGTAAAATCTTCTCTCCCTCGTTCTCACGGGTTTTCTTTATTTATTTTATGATTCCCCTGTTTTATTTATTTATTTATTTATCATTTTTTTCTTTTTACTCAATGGTTTTTGTAGATTCATCTCATGAAGAACATGAAGGACTTGCTGCTGATACCCGTTTAAACTCTCCACCTTGTTTTCCAATCTCTATTGGTAAGTTGTATCCCTCTATCTCTCTCGATTTTTATTTTTATTTTTTTATAAATTAAAAATTATTTTATCTCATGCAGTTCTATCAAACAGTATTAAAACATTTAAAGTGGGTTGGTGAATTACAAATTTATTTTAAAGTGGTTTGGTTGAAATCGATGATTAAGTTTCTGGGAAGCCATAAAAACGTTGAAGGGGTTCAATTATTTTAGTTGAATTTTTTTTCCCTCTCTCCTTTCTATGGCAGACAGTTTATGTTGCGACAGAAGCAGTATTCGTTCCGATGTTTGTATTATGAAAGGGGATATAAGAACCCACTCTGCCTCCACTTCAGTATTCCTTTACGACTCCAGAGACAAAAACAGCTTCTCTACTTTAGTCTCCACCGGTGTTGAGGAAGAGGAAGAGGAAGCAGAAAAAGACAAGGAACTTCAGCACGAAAAAATCAAACCTTATACCAGAAAATGGGAAACATCTGTCATGGAAACTGTTCAGGAGTTGGACCTTATTGCAATGAAAGACAACCCAGAAAAACACCATCACTGTGATGTCTACCATGATGTTCCGGCAGTGTTTTTCTCAACCGGTGGATATACTGGCAATGTTTATCATGAATTCAATGATGGGCTTATTCCACTGTACATCACTTCCCAGCATTTCAACAAAAAGGTCATCTTTGTCATTCTCGAATACCACAATTGGTGGGTCACCAAATATGGAGATATCCTTTCCCATCTCTCTGATTATCCTCCTCTAGATTTTAATGGAGATTTGAAAACCCATTGCTTCCCAGAAGCCATTGTTGGTCTCAAAATCCATGACGAGCTCAGCGTTGATTCTTCATTGATGGTGGGAAATAAGAGCATTGTAGACTTCCACAATCTTCTTGACAGAGCTTACTGGCCTAGGATCAGAGGTCTAATCCGCGACGAGGAACGCGAAGTTGAGAACAAACTGAAAGACAATCTTACTGTGTCTCCATCATCAGGAACCTTGTTGAAGATCAAGGATAAAATGCGGGAGGACCAACTGAATAAACCCAAGCTGGTTATTTTATCCCGGAATGGCTCAAGATCAATAACCAATGAGAAATTTTTGGTGAAAATGGCAGAGGAAATTGGTTTCCAAGTTGAAGTTTTGAGTCCTGATCGTACAACAGAATTGGCCAAAATTTACAGGTCTCTTAATTCCAGTGATGTTATGATTGGGGTTCATGGAGCTGCAATGACTCATTTCCTGTTTATGAAGCCTGGTTCTGTGTTTATCCAAGTTATTCCCCTTGGAACTGTGTGGGCAGCAGAGACATATTATGGTGAGCCTGCACGGAAGCTAGGCTTGGAGTATATTGGGTATGAAATTCTTGCCAGAGAGAGTTCTCTATCTGATAAATATGATGAAAACGATCCTGTTCTTAGAGATCCAAGGAGTCTAACAAAAAAAGGATGGCAATACACTAAGAGTATCTATCTTGATGGCCAAAATGTGAGATTAGACTTGGGAAGGTTCAGAAAGCATCTGGATCATGCTTATCGCCATTCTGTCTCTAGAATTAAAAGGCACTCTCATCTTCAATCGCTGTGATTTCTGTAATTTTCATCCAGTTTGAACATATTCTTTACCATTTCTTTTATTATTTTGGGAGATAAAATTGAAAATAGGATTCTTACTCAGCAGTTTGTAGAAATTCATGTTCTGCTATGCCTCTGTACATTAAGCATCTTGGAGAATAAACTTGTTATTGGTATAATATTTTGATTTTTTCTTATTTTTATTTTAAAAAAAACTGAGCTTTCATTTCTGGTGGGAATGTATTTACTCTAATAATGTATTTTTATGGTTTCTGCTTGCTTGTTTCTCTTACAATTATTGATTATATTAAACAGGTCAACAATGTTATTATTTTTATTTTTTAAATTTCTTTGGATTGATTGCAATTCTTGCGGTGAATGTCTCTTCCAAACAAAAAAAGTAAGTTTGAACCCCAGGGCTTTTCTATTATATAATAATAATATACTCGAAAAGTATTTGTTTTTTTGTTTTTGTTTTTTTTGGTAATTAGTATTTGTTTTGTTTTGGTATGAAAATATTAGGAAAAACTGAATTTTAAAACATTCTATTTAAACTTTTCATTTTATCAACTAAAAACTTAATAAAGATACTGGAGAATCAATTTTCTAAAATGAAGGAAAACATTGAAAAATGAAGGATATTAGAGCAAAATGATTTGATTAAAAATGGAAACTGTGACGGTTTTTAATTACGAAATTTTACGAAGCAAGTTGATGAACAGGTTTTTTATTTTTTATTTTGTATTTTTATTGGAAGCAGATCTAAATGCTCAAACTATTGAATCCATGGCAATTTATAATAAAAATGATACATTATTCGTTACAGTGGAGATTTCATTTGTTTTCACATGTAATCTAAGAAAACGAAGGAACATGGCAACGACAAACGGTCATGTACTGCAGTGCGCAGGAGACAGCTAAATACTAGTGGACCACAAAGCACAGTGGTAGCATTTTCATCTTCCCTCATCCTTCCTTTTCTTTGGTAGCATTCTTAGACCGTTCTCAATTAAAATTTTCCAATAAATATTTCATTTGAGATCAGGATATGATTTAAAGCTTCAAAGGATTCAAAATAGTTAGGTCTCTCATATTTCGTTCATTTACGTTTTACACTTTATAAGACTTTATTATTAGAGATGAAAAATCTCAGCCAAAAATTATAGAATAAAAAAGATAGTAAATGGAGAAAAAGAAAAGAAAAGAAAGCTGAATCAGTAATTGCCAGCCACAAAGAAACCCTTCTTTTAATTATCAATGTGGATCCTAATTTGGCATTGTAATTACAACGATAATTATTGTGAGATTGCTCAAAATTTGTCAGTTAGTGTGTTCTTTGTGATATTGGAGTTGAACTCTATGAGCGTGTCATTTTGCTTCGAGTCAAAGCAGCTTTGGCTGTTCAAGTGACATTGCGCTATAGCCACCGCTTGGTCAGCTTGGTTGATGGGTGCATCGGAGGAGGTGTCTTAGCATTTCTAGTGTCCTTCGCACCTAAATGAAACAAATCAAATATGAGTTTAAAATTCCAACTTGTTACGTGGTTTTTAGAATAGTTTGGTAGTGAAGCTTGTTAAGTTTTTCTTACCACTATTCTCATCTGGCTTCCCTCCGAGTGAGGATCTCCTGGACCTGTCAGACCCTGATGTTTGAATGCCAGTTAGTGATTGCCTCCTCAGTGATTTTGCACTCTTCGTAACCGGTGATTTCATATCATTGATATTGCTTGCAAACCCTTTTGTGGTTGATTGTGCTTCCATCGAACTCTGTTGGTTCCTGCAATTTAGCTAAAGATCAATACAAAAACAATCTTCTACCTTTTCTGAAGCATACTACTAAAATAATCAATATATTCATTATCTCAATGAAACCAACCTCTTTTCAGAGCCATTGATCAGTTTTCCAATGGTGCTGCGAAGGGACCTTCTTATATGAGATCCTTTTCCATTTGTGCTGTTAACAACGCAAGGTGTGAGGTTGTCTATAGAAAGAGCGAGCTCATTTTGCATATGAACCTCGTTTTTGGCCCGTATTGGTGGTTCTGGTGTTTTTGGTAGTTGAAGAGAAGGAATTCTTGTTCTACTTTCTGTTTTTGTTACTCTTTTCTGATAGGTAGCGCTAGTTGGACTTCGAGGGTCCTTGGCTAACATGGAACTTCCATTTTCCAAATTTCCAAATGACTTTATAATAGCTTCTGGATCTGTTTTTGTAATACTCTTCTGATAGCTAGCACTAGTAGGACTTCGAGGAGCCCTGACTGACATGTAAATTCCATTGTCCAAGTTTCCGAATGACTTTGCCACATCGTCTGATACATTTATCTGCTGAAGATTATCCTTCTTTACAGACCTTGGACCTTCTAAGCTCAATCTTCTCGAACGGTTGGGCAAGGAAGGGGTTTTTGATCCCTTCTTGTCTTCAACATTCATTGGCTTCACATTCTTTGCAGTGTCACAGTTCTCGATGCTCAGTCTTCTAGGGCGTGGAGGAGTTCTCTCAATTAGCGCTCTTGGTTTCTCACATGTTTTACTGAACTGCACACTCTGAGCTTCCTTGTTTGCCAGTGCCTTTTTAAGGCTCTCAATCTGCAAAAGGTTGTGGAAAATTAAGAAATGGTAATTTCATTTCACATACAAGAAAGGAAATTCTACAAATTAAATCAGAACAACCCTCTTTTCCAAGTGTTATGATTTTAAGAAGCTATCTGATAATACAAATCCAATTATCTAGTTACAACAGTTCGGCAACCTAAACCAGCCATATAATCAACCAACCACAACAACAAGCAAATATTTATGATTTTAAGTAGCTAACCAAATTTGACAGCCCATACCAGGATATAATGTTTACAACAAATGGACAAACTAAACCAGCAAGAATATATCAACAATATTATCAGATTATAAGACAGCAACCATAAAGTAACCAGAAAGAGATTACCAAGCAAAGAACGCAATATAACGTGATTTGATTATCAGGATGCTAATCTACATCTACGGACCAGCAAAGCAACAGTTCAGATTCATTGATCTAGAAAAATATTACAAGCACACATAATGAACACTCTCTGTTCTTCTCTAACCCGAGAGCGTCTCTCTCTTTTTCACACAAACCACACGGGTGTTTACAGCAAATGGACAAACTAAACCAACAAGAATATATCAACAAGACTATCAGATTATGAGACAGCAACCATAAAGAAACCAGAAGAATATTACAAGCACACATAATGAAAACTCTCTGTTCTTTAACCCGAGAGAAGCTCTCTCTGTTTTCACACAAAACACATGGGTGGTGTTCTCATTACATACGAAAACTGGTTTATATCTTAACGGCCAAAATATTTTAACTCTCCCACATGTACAAAACAATCGAACGTGCAAACTGGTTAGAAAGCAACTCCAAATCAGCAAACAAGTCAACAATAAGAATGCTTACTCATCTCTATATAATGATTTAATGCCACATCATACTCACAAAGCAGTGCCAACTATAGTTTATATGTTTTACCTGTTCTTTGAGTTGCATAACCTCACTGCTTTCCTTGTTAAAATGAGCAGCACCAAGTTCAACAGTCGAAACCCTCTGAGCAAATTTCAAAGTGCTAACAGTTTCACCAAAAGAGTCTTCTTCTGGACTCACGTGAGCAAACATTAATGTTTTAGCATGTCCACCTATAACACAATTTCCAAGTAGAACATTGTGTCAAATGTAAAGAATTCCCCAGTCAAACGATAGGGCATGGTTGAAATTGGAGAAACAAAAACTGGTAATAGGACGATAAAGAGAAAATGTGGACCAATGGAGCAGAAGATATTAAAAATCAAATTCCAACCTAAGGAGTCTTGCAAGAGAAGGGTGAGTTTGCTATTTCTGTAGGGAATGTGAGAATTCTTCTGAGCCAAGGCTGTGATTACATCTCCTAGACAAGAAAGAGACCTATTGATATATTGTGTTTCCTTTAGCCGTTCTCCGGTAACTTCAGATTTGTCCACTCGTTCACTTCCTGCCAGATCGACCAAATGAAGACAACTGCGGAGCTTGCCACCAGATGCATCTTTGCCATGCACATGTACTGTTAGAACACTGCAAACATGTCAAACAACTTTATCAGTTTTCTTTTTGAATCTGCTACTTTAATCTTTCTATAAATGCAAAATCTTTATATACATAAAAAAGGTAAAAGGACGAGTTTCACTAATTGAATCCTGAAAATTGACCTGTGGGAACGGCTACTGCGGTTGTTCACTGCAGTGGAACTGACAGCACGATTCACCTCACCGAGCTTCATAAGGTTGAGAACATCGGTGGTAGACTTCACAGAGCGCATAGTAGCATCTGGAAGACTCAAGCCATTGTCACTAGTGCAACTACGGATCTCTAATTTGGCAATTGATGAATCTTCTGTCAGAAGATCTCGAACTTGCTCATTATATATTTCAACCATTTGAACATGAATATCATAAGTTATGATGTCCTTTCTTCTGTTGGAAATCTGGAAAAGATCACTGAGAGATAGATAATTAATCCCCATGTCCTTAGTTGTGCCACCTGATGGACCACTCTGTCGACATAGGAAAACATGAGTTGAAAATCAATGGTTAAATTGTGCAAAGTTCATAGTATTTGCTAAAACAAACCAATAATGTTGTAGACCAAAAATTGAATGAGATTAAGCTAAACTAGGCTAATATCCTACCATGGTATGTGTTTTTCCAGACCCAGTTTGACCATAAGCAAATATGCATACATTGTAACCATCCATCACAGACCTAATCAGTGGTTGAGTGTCCTTGAAAACCTCATCTGAAAGTGTATGTAATGTTCAGGGAGCAATCAGATTAATGTAGAAAAGCCATATAATAATAGGTTGCAGTGTAATATTCTTTACCTTGGGTAGCAGTAGGTCCAAAAACCCTGTTAAAATTAAAAACTTTCCTACCATCCTTGTGAGGTTTTGACGGGTCTAAGAGCACCAATGAACCATCATCTCCGACAAAATCTATCACATTTATGGCTTCCGCAACAAAGATTGGCTTAATTCTGCAGTAAACTCGAATATTACCTGAATAAAATTTCAGTTAAGACTTAAGACAAACATCAATATAACTTAAAAAGATGACAAGTTAAAAATAACATAATATATGGCTGATATTTCTTATTCAAAGTTACAAACCTTTCAGATCCTGAACCATGTTGTACAAATTTCTATTCTCTTGAACTACCCTGTGATACCCAAGAGCAGCAGTAGACAGCTCCTGTACCTGAGTTCCTGATACCCATGCAAAATACAAAATCAACTTTCATGGGAATTTCTTTATAAGACTTGAAAAGCAAGCTTAATTTTCCACATAATTATCTAGCTTGTGTACGAGTTAAAGACATCCATCTGCGTCATAGTCTACAAATATTGTCAGAAAATGAAATTTGACAAGATCTTACAGAGTTGTTCACAACTATACTTTAAAAAACAATAACATACCCAGATCCTTCAGATCTCTCTGCAACTGAGATTGCAGGCCTTCAAACTCCTTTTTGGTTTCCATCAACAAAGCTTTGAGATCCTGAAAAATTTATTAGAAGTTATATTATAATTTTCTAACAAAAATTGCAAAATTAATTATCTATTAGCTAAGAAAGAAAGAAAATTTGGAAAAGCAGGCTTTGCATAAAGAATATCTACTCAGTTTATGTTAAAGATTAAAACTAATAATTTTTCTTAATATTAAAAGATACCCACCAGAAGTTCTTTTTCTTGCGTTTTAAATAGTTCCCTATGATGGCATTGGCAGTTACCCTTTCTCAAGCAAGCTTTGCAGCGCTGTTAGATGCACATAAAAGACACAGATGGAAGCGGTATTAGAGAACCATATGCAATGTAAAAGCGTAATAGATGGAAGAGCTGTATAAAGAAAACATTCTTATTACACAGAAGCATTCACAGAATTAAGATAATATATAACCTTGGTGTTTTCAAGTGCGGATAAATCCTCTAGGGGCTCCAATGTTGATTGAGGAGAAGTAACAACACTTCTTCCTTTTAAACAATCTTTCAACACTGACTGAAGCTGTTAGTGGACAAGAAGACAAAATTACTTCCAGGTTCATTGAAGATTACAGAAACGGAAGAAAATAAATGCACTGTCTACTTATCAATACCAGGTCTCCATTACGGAAGGAAGCAAGAAGGTTGCCATTAATGTTTTCCTTTGCGTCAACAATATGCTCAGCTAGTAACTTGACCATGGATTCTACAAAATGCTCTGCCACAAGTAACTAGGAAAGTAAAGATCACTAGAAACTAAAAAACTTAAAAGGAAGATAAAACAATAGGAAGAATGAACAAAAAACCTTCCAGTTTCTGATTTTCACCCTCAAAAGGTGGTTCTCTCTCACATTGAACAGTCATATCCAAGCGCCTACAAGAGTCCGGTGAGGGCCTTGAATGCATTCTATTGGCAGAATGCATAACTAGAGGAGACTTTGCATATTTATAAAATCCATTCCCGTTGCTTATCTGCTTCCCTTCGTGATAAGATTTAAGAGCTAAAATGCAATCAACAACTTTTGCCCCTGACCCTGCCTCCAATGCGTCCTGAGATGATGAGTAGGAAACTATTAGAAACTCACTTATATGAATGAAAAAGTACTTGAAAATAATTCATTTAAATAGTCTTAGATAATTTACCCTTTCAATATCAGAAGCTTCAAAAGCAGGAATCTTCAAATCTTCTACAGCAACAAGAAAATTGCGGACATTCTCGAAGTATTGATAAGCAGGCAAGGGTTGAGTTTCCCGGGTGAGTGATTGTAAATGAGATGGATTCTCCACAACCTTAATATAATTTTCAATCGAAGTGATGATGAAAATGTTGAAATTTGAAAGATTTCAAAACTAAAAAATAAAATTGATAAGCAAAAACGTTTTTAAAAAAAAAAAATTATAATACCTTGGGCACAGATCCTGGGTGAATCTTGTTGATGGCATTGCACAGAATCAGACCATTTCTAAGGAAAGAAATGAACTCCCTCTCGGATGGCTGGTTGGATATCCTGAGAGGACCCAGTAAGCTTTCCAGCCACTGGATAGCTTGGAATCGCCTCCAAGCTGCAAAATTAGTAAATCAGTAAGGAATTTTCCTTCTCATTCTCTTCCTTCATTTTCTAAACCCAAACAGATGAAACGTGACAGAAAAGAATAAAAGATATCCCAAAACAAAAAGAAACCTGTTTCTTCAGCTTTCCTTGATGCCATAGTAAAATCATGTGTCCCAGCTCTTACAGAATCCTCCATCAAAACCCAATCTTTTTTTTCTATTGTTTTCTACAAGAAAATAAAACAATAATATTAAAATACCCAAGAAAACCAAGAATTTTGTTTCCCTCAGTTCCTTCCAGTAAATCATCCTCAGAAAAAGCAATCATATAAAAAAAAAACAAAAAAAAAAACAAATAAACTTTTTGTTTGTCAATTTCATTGCAAACTAAAAAAACGATACAGGGTTCAGTTACATACTCGGTTCTTTCGTTGGATGATGTTTCTTAAAAAACCCACAAGAGGATTTGGAGTTGGGCAATCAGAGTAGATACAAAGACAGACTCTCACACCAGGCACTGCTCCATAGCGGATGAAATAAGAACTTTCCCTTCGCTTTTGGTCTTTTCTTTGGGGTTTCTGATAGGTTCGGAACCGAACCTTAGTCAACGGATCCGTAACGTTACTGGGGTTTTTTTGAATTCAAATATGTAGGGGCCACACGTGCCACTCGAATGCATAGTTTAAAATTTAACCGTCCACTTGGCGATGTGTGCAATCTCAGCCCGTGGATCAGATAAAGCCGTTAAAATTTATTTGAGTTTGAAGGTCGTACCTGGGCTTGGGGTTTTGGGTTCGTCTTTTAAGGCCTTTGGGCTTTGCTTAGGTGAGACAATTAATAGTCGCGATCCATGGTCGTGCAAAGCACTTTCCATACTGGATAGTTGCGTGTTCAACAACGCTCGTTTGAGTGGCATTTAGGACTAGATGAGCTTACATTCTTCCTTGTTGTTTGCAAAAACATAAAATAAATAATTAAATATGTAAACCCCAAAACCCTAGGGATTTGGGGACTTTCAATTGGTCAATAAAGATTTGTGCTTATTATTCCATTTCATTACCTTCCAAATTAGACTGAAGTTTCTTTGTAAAATAAATTAATATATATATATAAGGAAAAAAACAAAAAAATAGGTAAACATGGAGTTTGGAAAGGAAAATTGAAAGTGAAACTAGACAACTATAATATGATATATTATCGTACATCAGTAAAAAGTTGTAAATAATATGATGCGTTATCATTCAGTCTATGATTGTTCAATGCAAAACAGCCAAATAACTTCTTTTTTTTTCTTTTTTTTTTTTCCTTATTATTACTATTGTTTTTTGGCAACAGCAAAGGAGTTATATTTTTAAGAAAACTTGTAAAGTTCATGAACTTGCTCAATAAAAGAGTAATGTGCTTTAAAGAGACAATACTCTGTTAAGAATATTCATTAAGGAGTTTGTAGGTACTTAAGAAAAAAAAAATTAATGTTTATGCTGGCCTTTCTATTAACAATTAATCTAAAATGAGATGATTTAAAAGTTATCTAGTTGGATTCCAAAAAAAAAAATTACTGTAAAGTTTTCAAAACCATATTTCTATTTTGCAAAATATGAAACTCTATCTATCTATATATATATATATATATATAATACGTAACAAATAAATGTCTATATCTACTAATTTTCTAAATAAAAAATCCTAATAAAAACCTCTCCTAAAGAAGCAAGTTTTCCTAATTGTTCAATACCAAAAGAATCCTTCCCTTTTAATACTTCCTAGTTCCTATCATTATCAGAGCCCCATTCTTCATTATTAAACAATAGCCACAATTTTGGTAAAGTGCTATTTGTATCCAAACTTTTATATTCATATGACTTATGTTACATTTGAACAACTACCTTAAAAAAAAGTCTATAAATTTATAGTAATTCTTTCTATTTGGAGGAAAATATTTGAGTGAAACATATATATATATATATATATGCCTTTATATTTATAAATTAGTAAAAATTACATAGTTGATCCCATATAAAATGTGAATAAAAAATTATATGTATGTTCCGTTGAAATTTTTTTCTATTTAAAAGATAAATTTTAAAATTCTATCGAATTTTTTTTTCCAATTATCCAAAAACTACCTGAGAGAACCATCTAAATGCAGTAAAACTTACCCATCAACTAATTAAAAGATCAATTTTTCACTGGGAAAAAACAGAAGGAAAAAAGAAGAAAAGAGATTGGCAAAGCCATTTTTGGATTTGGTCACATTTATAGAATTCCATCTGTCACCTTTCCATGTTGTATACTAATTTTGCTCACACCTTCCTTCTTTAGGCCCACAGAATCCCAATCCGTTAAGGAACATAGTTATATATAGAGACCTTAGTTTTTTCTCTCTTTTTTAACCTTTCTCTCTTAATCTCTCTGTTACTCCTCGTATCGCTCTCATGGTGCCCCACTGTTTGGAAGAAGAGAAAAAATCAGAACAACCAAAGCAGCGAAACATGGGTAGAGGGAAAATTGAGATTAAGAAGATTGAAAATCTTAATAGCCGCCAAGTTACCTTCTCTAAGCGTCGTGGTGGGTTAATCAAGAAAGCCAACGAACTCTCAGTTCTTTGCGATGCAGAGGTTGCTGTCATTATTTTCTCTAGCACTGGAAAACTCTATGAATTCGCTAGCACCAGGTATTTTCTTTTCTTTTCAACTTTATTTTGCATTTCTAGTATTATTATTTTTTGGCTGTTGGTTATTTAGATTTCAGTGATTTCAGATTTAGAAAAACATAAAGGTCTCAATTGGGTTTTCAAAAAACTTGTTGCAATTTATGTTCTGATGTGTTCTTGGTCGATTTCTACAAATTATAAGAACCTATCTCTTCGAGTGCAAAAAAAAGGAAATAATAAACTTAGAGTTGATAGGAGAGTCAATAATAAACGTTTTGACCAAGAATTTTTTTTCGAAACGTTAAAGAATAACAGAAATTGGGATATAATTAGTAAAATTAGGAAAAAAAAAATGTTTGTGATTTGATGTTATTTGTGTTTGGGAATGGAAAGGTTGTATAGAAGGAAAAGGACACCTAATAAGTAACGGCGAATTTCACTGAAAATGGTAATTTAATTAAGTAAAACCCTTTTCCCAATGAAAGAATTAGAAACCTTCTTTTAGTAAAAGATATATATATATATATATATATATATATATATATATTTTNTGTTTGATTTTTATGTACAGTTTAAAAATTCTGTTTGGGTGCAAGACTACGTTGATGAATTTAGAAAGGATTGGGCTGAATATTTTACTGAAGAAGTTTCAAATCCTTCAAATTTGTTATCATCTTTTGATTAATTTAGTTTAATTATTAATTATGTATTTAAATTTTGGTTTATTATTGACGACGGTTACTCTTATGAACCGTCGTCTTTGTGTTATTATTGACGACGGTTTTTACTATAAACCGTCGTCAATATTTAAACATAAACGACGGTGTTTAACCATCGTCTATGTTTTTTGAGTATTGACGACGCCTAATTAGACGACGGTTTTGTGTCCGTCGTCTAAACACGTAAGACGACGGATTTTAACCGTCGTCTATGACCCTATTTTGTAGTAGTGAACAATTGTCCGTGGCAATACTCATATCATCTTTTTAACATCAGGTCTAATTAGAAGGGAAAATATGGTACTTTTTTTATTTTTCCCTTTCAAATCAGGAAAAATATACTTGGGAAAGATACTTATTTTGTTTCCCGAAGGAGTTCTATTTCATTGATACTCCAGTCAGTTACCAGTCACCACCAAATATCAACACCAGCTAATAAAACTAATTCATTTTTCGTTAAAAGTGCCAAATTATTTACAAGATACAAACAATATTCTTTACAACATAGAATGAAAAATGAAGTGGAATGGTAAACTTTATAGTTACCGATTCAGAAGATTTGATATCGAATACCAGCCCATCCATGTCTTCTTATCAGAGGGACAAACGAAGTTAAGCTCGAACATCTCTTTGCTTATCATGCTTCATACTGGGTACATTGCTCCGGGGTTGAATTCTAATTTCCTTATACCTCTTCCCAAAGTTTCGAATGCTAATTGTTTAGACAAGTTTCGGCAGATTGTGATGGGTAATTTCTTGTTCAAGATAATTTCTAAGATTTTTGCTGATCGTCTTGCTGTTATTGCTTCTCGGATTCTCACCCCGCAGCAGTTTGGTTTTGTGAAAGGCCGTAATATCAATGACTGTATTATTACGGCCTCTGAGTGTGTGAATCTCTTGGATATGGCCTCTTTTGGTGGCAACGTGGCCCTCAAAATTGATATTAGTAAGATCTTCGATACTTTAAAGTGGGATTTTTTGTTGAAGGTTTTATAGGATTTTGAGTTTTGTTCTAAATTTTGGTTATGGATATGAAATATTTAATTGAGTGCCTAGGTTTGTATTTGGTGAGTGGCTCTCCGATTGGCTACTTTTTTGTTCATGATGTGTTTGCCAAGGGGATCCACTTTCACCTTTTCTTTTTGGTATTGCCAAAGACTTCCTTAGTATAGCTTTTCTGAGGATAGCCAACAATAAGAAGCTTACTCCATGACAGCTAACCAGTTAGTGTCTGCACCCACTCATCTTTTTTATGCTGATGAAATTCTCCTGTTTTGTCAATGCAATCCTAGAAATATTCGTAGCATTGTGAAGTTCCTTTCCTTTTATTGTCATATTTAGGGCCAAGTGGTTAACTAGGAAAAATCTTTTATGTACTTTGGCAAGACTGTTTCTGCTGCTAGGCATATGATGTTAAGTTATGATATGGGTATGAAAATAGGTCAATTTTGTTTAAACTAATTATGTGTTCCTATTTTTCAAGATTCTCCTAAAACTTGTTTTTCGAGACCAGTGGCTTATTTTATTTTAAGTCACTTTGACAACTGGAAAGCCGTACTCTTTCTTATGCTGGGAGGGTCTGTTTGGTGAATTATGTATCAGTTCCATGTTTGTGCATACCTTTAGTGTTTATAAGTGGTTGATGTCTTTGTTGAACTCTTTGAACAAGTCTATTAAAAATTTCATGTGGTCGGGTTCAATCCTTACAAAGAAAATTGTTATTGTGGCCTGGGATAAATGTTGTGTGCCTTAGCGGTTTGGTGATCTTGGCTTGAAGAATCTTGTTTTATTTAATCAAGCTTTACTGAGTAAGGTCACTTGGAAAGTGATGTCGGATCCATATTTTGTTTATCAAATTTTGAAAGCTCAGTATATGGCTAAGATTGGTTGTTAGTCTTATCTTAATTCTTCTGTTTGGCCAGAAATTAGGTCTATCCAACAAACCATTTTCCCTTAGTGTCGGTGGATAGTTGGTCTTAACTCAGAAGTTCATTATTGGAAGGATAATTGGCTTGGTGAGGTTCTAGCTACTACTATGGAGATTGATTTTCTAGTTTGGGATCCAATTGGAATTAGTCACGAAGAATATGTCGTGCCTATTCATGAAATAGCCATGACATTATTCGTAACTGATTCATATACTTCAGCCACGAAATCAGTAGTTTCAGTAACGATTATTTTGAACTTCAGTTACAAATATATTTCGTGTCTAAATGTGACACATTCAGTCACGAACCGACATTTTTTTCGTGGATAGGGACTTTCAATGACGCACATACTATCACAGAGCTGTTACGATATGTTTTGCGTAACTAAATGGATTTAGCGACGAAAAAATGACCTTTAGTCACGAAAGATAGTTGTCGTTGTAGGCCAGATTTCTTGTAGTGAAAATATCAAAGTAGTGGATTGCTTGGATACCAAGAGTTATTGGAATTTTACTACAGCTTTTGAAAATAGTTTCCCTGTCTTGCTGATCGTATTAGAAAGAATATTGTTATTCTGAATGATATAGACAAATTACTTTGGAGTAACTAGGTCCATGGAGAGGTTACTTGTATGTTTTTTTATCTAATTTTTAGTAGCCGGTGTCATGGGCGAAACATACTTGGAAGTATTTTATCCCTCATTCTTGTTTTTTGCTTTGTTGGCGGCTTTTTAATAGGAAGTTTCCGGTTGATGCTGTTTTATGTCGTAGGGGTTTTTCCATGGCATCACATTGCAGTTTTTACAAGAAGGATTCGGAGTCTCTTAGGCATTTGTTTTTAGCTTGTCCCTGTGCTAAAGTGCTGTGGAGTTATATAGAGGTGAATTTTCAGATTTCTATTCCTACTTTTGGATCCTTTATTGATATTTTTCTACATATCCTTTCTTTGCACATTAGTGATCAGACTGCAAATTTGTTACATGTTGCTGTTGTTTCGATTTTTAGCATTATCTGGTATGCTTGGAATCAGTTTATTTTTCAGGATTTTCTTATCCCTGTGGCCAAAGTGTTTTCTATGATTGTTTAGGCTGATCATTTACAGAATGGTAGTATGTATAATAAAATGCAGGATTTTGTTCTTCTTGGATCTTTGGGTGTTCAACCGATGTTGGCCAAGGCTCATTGTATTATTCCTATCTTGTGGTCTCTTCCACCTCCTAGTTGGTGGAAGGTGAATGTTGATGGTATGGTAGGGGCTCCTCGGGTCTTGCTGGTGCTGAGGGGATTTCATGTAATAGTCGGGGTTTTGTTAGCATTGTTTTTGCTACTTTTCTTGGTCAGACTTTTGCTTATGAAGCTGAACTTGCTAATAAATAGGGTTTATGTAAAGAGTTATCATTAATCACTTATCATATAATTTAATGCATTTTAGTACTTTCTAAAATAGAATTTGTTCACGTAGAGATCTCTACAATTAATTTGCGCAATTGATACTCTATAATTTGAAAAAAGTTGCACATTTATCTACTTTATTTAAAATTGACAGATTCTGTCAACTTAGAAGTTATGTGCATAGCACGTGAACTTCAAAATTAATTTTTTCATTTTTAATTGTATCAAAAATTAAAAAAAGAGTTAAAAAAGGAAATACAAGTTTGGAATTCATTTATGGTTTTTTTTTTCCTATTTTTATTTAATTTTTAGTTTTTGGTATAATTAAAAATGAAGAAACTAATTTTGAGGGTCACTTGTTATGCTCGTAACCTCTAAATTGACGGATTCTGTCAATTTTAACTAAATTGGATAACTGTGCAACTTTTTTAAATTATAGGGTATCAATTGCACAAATTAATTGTAGAGACCCTTATATGAACAAATTCAATTTTAAAAAGTATTAAAATACATTCAAGCCTAAAAATATATATGGTAAGTGATTAAGACATTAATCACTTGTCATATAATTAAAAAACATTATATTGGTAAGAGACTAATGACAACTTTTTTCTTAATTTTCTAATAATATATATTTTAAATAAAAAAATTAGAAAGCTATCAATGCTACTTCATCAGTGCTTATTACTTCCCATGCATACCAATACCATGGCATACAAAAGTTACATTTATTTTATATTTGATATGTAAATTGAAACCTTAGCATGATTAGGAAGTAGTGTTCTAAATCCTTTTATCATATGTTATACTAAGAATTTGCACTATATTAAAAATATATTTAGCTTCAAAAATACATACAACTGTACCGATTAGCTTGATCCCCATAAGTTTTGTGGAGTTTGAAGGAAGGGAAGAAGAGAAGTGTATTTGTGAGGAGAAAACAAAAGTTCTATAAGCATTTTATTCATAAGTTTTTTTTTTTTTAATTTATTTTCCTATCATTTTTTTTCTTCTAAGCCATTACCTTTTAGCATTCACATTACAAGCTTATAAAGTCCTATTGATTCAAGGTAATGCATTAATCTATATTAGTGGAGATAAATTTATAATGTAAGCATATGGTAGTTCATATTTTTATTTACAATATCTATTTAATGTAGATTTATTCAATTGCATGACATTGAATGTATTATTTGATTTCACACACACACTTTGAAAGTAATGATTATGTTGAATAGAAGATACGGTATTGAGGTGCATGATTACTTGTAAATTACTTTTGAATTAATATGATTATACAATATTTGAGGCACCCCATCAAGGTATTTGGGCATATTTTATAGGAAATGTGTTTTTAGTTATTTCTTTCTTTGCTAGGAACTAACAATGTTTAATTTGGTGTAGTTGATAGGCATAAAAAGTTACTATTTTAATGCCAAATTTTATGTTGGATTTTTACTAGTTTTGAGTTAATTATTTATAAAAAAAAATACTAAATTGTTGTATTTTTCTATTTTTAGAGAGAGAATAACAAATGCTGAAAATTGCTGTATTTATGCACAATCTTCACTGAATAAATCATATCTGAAGCTACATATGGAATTTCTATGCAATTCTAGTTGCTAATGATTCATGACTCATAAGTGTTAAATTCTATAAAGTTTCATTGCAATTGGATTAGCCAATCAATTCCCGTTTGATTTTAAAGATAGAAAATTTTTAGCAATTGTGACAAACTTACACTCCTTTGAAGAAATTAACATTTGAGTGCATTTCCAATATCCATTTTGTGCGATCAAAATATGACAGGACCCACACTACCCAAGTCTTGCCTGTAGGACTTAATCATACTGATTATGTCCCTAAGCAGTCAACAACCACCATAATTATCAATTCCACAACCCAAACTCCTAGATGATAGAAAATTTAATAGAAATTTCAGCAGAATTTGGTCTATATTTGGAATATTTTCCAAATTATTTACATGTACTTGCATATCCAAAACAAAAATTCTACAACATTCCAGTTCACCAAACTCTACCATAATTCAGTAAACTCACAGCAATACATGCATAAACATAAACTCCATAATATAATTATAAAATTTGTATTACAATATATATTTCTATCGTATTATCATTCAATACACAACTAATCCGTAAACTAGTACAATATAATTTCACTACTACTACCTCTAACTCGCTGCTCCGGCGCTTACTAAACAGTAGTAAGGCTAATATCTAAGAACTACCTGGAATATTTTTAGAATTTAAAGGAGGGGTGAATATTTGCATACTCAGTGAATAGAAACTAAATAGGAAAATAATATTTTCTTCCTTACATAACGTATATATAAAAATTTGTTTTTACATGCAACTCTTTTAAACGTAGTTCATCTTCCAAATTTCCAAATTTTCAAATATTTATATATCTATATATATAAATATAAATATCATAATTAATATATTTCAATTATGCCAAAATATCTTGAAATATAAAACAACACACACACATCAATGCAATACAATATATGAGGGATATTCCAGTGAAAATCCACAGAATATATATATATATATGAACACATCATTTATATACCGGGCGGGTATATATATATATATGAACACATCATTTATATACCGGGCGGGTAAGCTAACCATTAAATCTCCAGTAAAAAGCCACAGACATATATGTGAACAAATCATCATATACTGAGCAGGTAATAACATTTTCTGTGAAAATCATGGTCCCTTCATATATTTACACACATGTATGCAATTCATAATCCCAGCTTGGCGGCATAAACCATCGCACAAGCATAAATAATCTGGCAGCATAAACCATCACCCAAATAAATAATCTCCCTACTTGGCGGCATATCCCATTGCCCAAGTAGTCACCAACCATATCCAATGTCAACCTCCCTACTTGGCGGCATAATCATTGCCCAAGTAGTCACCAACCTTGTTAAACCCTACTCGGCGGCATACTCATCACCCAATTAGTCACCAAACATAGATATCATGCATTTATGAATTCACACAAAAATGATCACATTCATAAATATTTACTTTAAATTCATAATTAAAGCATTCTTTTAAACACATGTATAAATATGTATGTATTTATTCCAAAAGAAATAACAAAGTAATATATATATATATCAATCTATATATATATATACTTGTAAAACTTATTTAATCACAAAATATATTTCTTAATCATATAATCTTTGAATATATTGCCAAACCATAAAATATATGTATATATTCATGCATTTACATATATATATATATGTGTGTGTGTGTGTGTGTGTTCCCACTCACAGAAACGCAGCGTTGACGCATATCCTCGATTGGACGCTCTTTGTCGCTCGACCGGAGTAGTTCATTCCTCTAGTAATACAACAAAATAATATTACCAAATATTTTATTACAATAATGTAAGTTAAACACCTTTTTATTTCCCCTTTTCATACTTACTTAATTTTTTACCTAACAACATAGGTTTATTAATTATATTATTCCCCGAATAATTTTTAAAGGTTAATACCTAAATTTTTTTTCTTATCTTTCATCATAATTAATTTCCAACTCAATTTATATCATCATCCACTTAAATTTTCTAACTAAAATTACTAACTCTCAACCAAATATAAAATCAACATTCACAATTCCTCTAAATCTCTTAATTATAATTTATCACATTAACCATAATCACAATTCTTACTCTATCACCACAATTTCATTAAAACACATTCCAAAAATTCACAAATTTTACTAATTTTCCATTCTCCAACTCTATACTACAAGGCTTATCATTATACCATGTAATTAAGCATAGAAAACATGATTTACCTTCAATTGTAGCCAAAATTTCACAATTTCTCCAGAAATCCAAAAATCTCCTTTGTATCATTTTTGTCAAATTTCTAACCCAGCTCACTAATCTTCAATTCCAACACTTGGGTTTTGTAAAGGAGTGAGAGAGGAAGCTTTTGGTACAAAGATTCCGGCGAGAGGTGGCCGGAATCTCTCAATTTCAGGTGAAAAGGATTTTCGGTTAAACTCCCGAAACTCAAACCTAGAGTGTTTTTGATTGAAATAAACATCATCAAAGTGTTTAAAAAGCTCTAAAACCTATAGGTAACCTATTTTTAAGGTTGATTTGGAAGAGATTGAACCTACACAAAATTTTCTCCTCTCAACAATGGTGGCCAGAGCTCAACAAGCTGGAAAAACTGGTCTTTGCATGAAGAAGAAGGGCTGGAGGCTTAAATTTGAATTTTACCCATTTTGCCCCTCACTCATAACAACTAACTATTTAAATTTCAAGGGCAAAATGGTCATTTGCTCATTTTTATTCATTTATTTATATATATATATATTTGATTCTTCTTTTTACACTAACTATAATTAAAACACTAATTCACAAATTTTTATTCTAAATTTTTATTCCTTTTTGATTAAACTTTAAAACTACCAATATTATTTTACTAATAATTATTTTCCTTATACTACTATTAGTGTTATTAATTCTATTATTAAGCATAATTAACTCTAATTACTTTTCTAATCACTACTTAAGTTTTAGGATGTTACAAAATATGCTTAGAAAGCTAAGGCATGGACCTAACTTTTTTAAATATAATCAGTGAATGCATAGTTTATTTGGTCATCCAAAGTGTACTTTAAATTTGTTTAATGAACATAAAAGATATAAAGAGAAGTGTCTTTGACAACTTGGATGCCACCTATGCATGGATGATTGGGTTGCCACATCATCACTCTCTAGCTAGTTTTGTTGTTATTGCCACATCACATGCCACTTTGAAAGTTCAGATTATTTCAATAATATTAATTAGAGTGTTAATTGGAGAATGAATTAGAATTGGAAAGAGATTTAAATACTAAGGAGATATGAATTTACTTTCCTAATCTAATTGGGAGTGTGACATCATTTTGAGGGCAGGACACGAGAGGAATTATAAGGAGATTTTAATTTATTCTTTCCTATTATCTTGAGGAATTAAAATTAGGGTAATGTTATAACTCTAGGATTTTTCTTTGCTTTACAAGCACTCTTTTCTTATAAATTCCCTACACCTTAGAGCTTTAAAGAGTTCTCTTCTAGATTATTTTCCATCACTTTTTTATTCCATTCTACACAATTCTAAACACAATTTTAAAGGTTTAGAGAGAGAATTTTTTGTTACATCAAGAGAAGGAGTAAGGGAAAATCCAGCAAGCAAGCTTAGGGAGAATTCAACTTTTCTTTGAAGAGGAGAATTCAGCCAGCCGCAAGATTTGGATTTACTTTCTCTTTTTTTTTTTTTTTTTTTTCATTCATAATATGTTTTGTTTTATGGATGGGTATTTTTAAAAACATGAGTAGCTAAATCTTTTATAAAGATTATCGTGTAGCCCTATTATGAATATTTAGTTTTGAATGCATGATTAATTAGTTTATGATTAGTTCTTAATGCTTTCATAAAAATATGAATAGATCTAGTATTATATTGGCTTAGGAATAAGGAATATAATATGGAAGAGAAATGAAATACATGTGAATAGGAATATTGCATGCCTTAGTGACAATTTTGACAGAACTTATTGGGTTTGCATATCTTAGGGTTTAAATTTCAGTATTTAGATTAGAAATAATTAAATACCTTGTGCTTACTAAACTAGAATGCATTAAGGAATCAACTTCTAGTTATTTTTGGTCAAAAAAAAGTTAACATAATGAGTTTATCATGGTTAGAAACTAAATAGGATTAATAGTGGTGAAATCATAATCTTTGTTCCATCAATAATTTGAAACTTTGCTTTATTACTTTTGTTGTCTTTACTTTGCTTTCTATTTAATTCTTGCTTTGCTTCACATAATCAACCAATCAAACAATCATTCTTTTACTTTTCTAGATTTGATTAGCAATATAATTTATTTTATCACTAGAGATATTATTTTTCGTGAGATCGATATTTGGGTTTCTCTAAAAAAATCAGTTTATTACTTGTTGATTCGTGCACTTGCGAGTAATCTAATTCTCACCAAAACGCCGGTCAAGTAATAATATTTGCCTAATGACATTTTTTAGAGCCATGTTTATAAATTAGGTTTTTGCAGACTTTATTAGTTGTGTTCATTCCGGGAAACAAACAATTTATTGATCTAGTAGGTCGAGCCTAGAAAGTTTATATTTGTATACTTTTTCTTTAGTCAAGGTTTTATCCTAGAGGGCTTTCTTAATCAAAGGTTTTAATGAGGCAACATGTTCATTGCAAGATAGCATATGGACATACCCCTTTTTCCCTTTAGATGGTTTTTCTCATTGGGTTTTCTAGCAAGGTCTTTCACGAGGCATGAACATGGCACAATAATGTCCAAGGGGGTGTGTTATAAATATGGAGATCCAAGAAACAAACAACAGTTGCTACTTTTTCAAATCATTTTGAAATAATGAATCAACATATATAAGATCCATGTAAATTATCTTCAATCAAGGATACTCCAACAATACTGCACGAAGATAATGTTGCAAGCATAACACAATTTAAATGAGATTTAACGAAGCACATCACCTAGAATTTACTCCACTTATGTGATGCAACATAATAGTAAAATAAATGTTCACAAATTTGATCAAACGATAACCTAGCTGATTTGGTCACTAAAGCAGTTCTTACTTTAACATTTGAAAATAATAGTACACAAGATTAGAATGCGTTGACTCAGAAAAAGTTCAGCTAGTTGAAGTCATAATGAAGGGGAGTATATTTATTAAATGTACTCTTTTTGTTTCGCTAAAGTTTTGTTCCATTGGATTTTATTAGAAATGTTTTAACAAGGCAGTATAAGTCTATATATCATTATAGTCAAGTACAAGCATATATATCATTATACACATAATATTGTACTCTTTTACTTTCGCTATAGTTTTGTCCCGCTGAGTTTTTCTAGCAAAGCTTTAATGAGACATATATAATGTAGAATGGACATTCTAGGGGGAGTTTTATAAATATAGATGTCAATCAAAATATATAACTCCTTGTAATCTCCAATATTTATCATATTTAACATATTTTTTGTAAAATATGTAAACCCTTCTTTATTTCTATTCATAATTAGTATTAAGTATATGCAACCTACATGTAGGTATATGCCTATAAATAAGGCTTATGTAAAGAGTGAAATACAAGCAAGAATTAAGATTCATTTGTTTTCCTCCTTCCTTTTTGAGTTCTTACTAGTACTTTTCTGTTTTTATTTTGTACATGTTGTTGTTAATTTTCAACAATTTTATGATTTATTAGACAATTAATATTTACATAAAAAAGAAAAAAAATTATAATGAATTAATTACATAACTTTAGAGAAAAAAATCTAAATAAATAAAAGTATGATAATGAAAATTAAAAATTTAATTCTTAAAATAAATATTAATTGAATCAAATAATATATTGATTAATTTGAAAACATTAATAAAATATTGAAAATTATGTAAATTAATAAAACTTATTTATTTAAATATTATTCAAGCTAATCGTGCCATGGACTTCTGCCGTGTCTGGTCTATTATGAGCTCATGTTGTACCTAGCCTTTGGACCTCTCAAGTACCGTCATTACGTGCTTCATGTTTGACACATAAAAGTTTATATCGTATCGTATTTGTATTGTGCTTAAATTTAACATGTTGTGCCTTCGCTGTCTGATCCATTTTATACATCTATTTTTTTTTTACTACACCTTGTAGAGTAATATCCTATACAATATGTGAAAATGTTTTTTATTCCTTTATGTATAAGAAAGTTATTGACAAAGTGCAAAACTTTTGAATTGATACGTAATTAGTATTAAATAGATAATCTAAAAATGAAATTTATAGAATTTAGGGAGCCAAACTTAGAAGTAAACTTAAAAGTTTATATAAAATGTATAGTATATTTAAAAAGAAAAAAAAAATCAAAGCTCCCAGGCCTATACACAGTTCTTCAACTGCATAGTGACACAACATTGCTGATTATTATTTTTTCTACGATAACATAAATTTCTTAAATGAAACCCCTTGAAGATGCATGGCTAGTAACCCATGCCAATGAATGATACGTGGCATTGTTAATTTGGAAGAAAAAAACCAGGTATAACCGGTTGCAAAAGTTAAGAAAATGGGGGAAAAATGGAAGTGGGCGAGAATATGGAATGTATGGCTAGAAATCTATCACGTGACCAAATAAATATTTTATATATATTAAATGGGTTTAAAAATGTTATTGATTATGCATCAATATAACATGTTATGGATGAATCTTACATAATATGATCAATATTACTAAATTTTGACAATATTACAAGCTATGGATAAATATTACATTTGATGAATATATACTACGCATTATAAACTATATTACATGAAAAAGAAAATATTACCAAGGATGGATAAATTTTATATATTATTGATTAATATTACCTAATATGAAAAATATTACTCAATATGGATAAGAAAGACAATATTACTGAATATGGACCAATAGTTACCTGATATGGACTAGTATTAACTAATATTGACAATATTACTGGAAAAGGAAAATATTACTTGTTTTGGATTTATATTACACAATATGGATAAATATTGTCTTATATGAAAATTTTTACTCAATATGGACAAGTAAGACAATGTAACACCTTATGGAAAACTATTACTAAGTATAGAAGAAAGTTACATATTCTATACAAATATTACAAAGAAAGACAAAATTACTGAATATGTACCAAAGTTTCCAATTATGGACTAATATTACTTAATATGGACAATATTACTCGAAAAGCAAACTATTACTCATTTTGGATTTATATTACTTGATATAGATAAATGTTGCTTGATATGAACAATTTTACTCAATATGGACAATGAGGGCAGTTTTACAACTTATGAAAAAAGATTACTATTTATGGGAGAAAGTTATGTAATCTGAATAAATATTACAAAGAATGACAACATTACTAAAAAAGAACTAATAGTTACAAGTTACAGACTAATATAGTACTTGTTATAGACAATATTACTCGTAAATGAACATATTACTCGTGTTGGATTGATATTACTCAGTATGAATAAATATTGCCTAATAAGAACAATTTTCTCAGTATAATATTACACCTCATGGACAAATATGACTAAGTATGGGATAAAGTTACACTGTAACATATTACTCATGCTGGATTAATATTACTCAATATGAATCAATATTGCCTAATAAGCACAATTTTGCTCAGTATATTAATATAGATAATGTTACACCTCATGGACGAATATTACTAAGTATAGGATAAAGTTACATTGTATGGAACATATTACAAATAAAAACAATATTATTGAAGATGGACGGGTCATATTTTAGTCCACTCCTTTATTATGCATTACAAACAAGATTTATCTAATATTAATAAATTTATTAGAATTTAATTTACTGAATTTATTACAAATAAAAAATAATATTAACAAATTATAAACATCCATGATTTATTTTCTCCAATTGATAGCATTTGACTAGCTTCTTAGAATGGACGATTAGAGGAGAGATAAAAACTTGGTTCAGAGATACTGTCAGGTCAAAGGTCATGGCTAAGTATTGAGCCGAATAAAACATGTAATTTCAAAAATGAAATTCTATTTTTGCATTGACATTAATTTTGGAATTTAGAATTGAAAATATTAGGTCAATTGTGCTTTCCATTACCTATGGAAGGACGTTTAAGAGTTTCATGTCATTCATGGATCATGTAGTGTAGTCAGCTAGCTAGGTATGCCTACAAAATAATCATGAAGCCTCCACAAGTAATCTTGTTAATTAACTTGCCTAATTTCATCCCTCATTTGATAGTTTTACAAAACCAAGTCATGAATACGTTTAAGAGTTTCATGCCATTAATGGATATGTTTGCAGGCGTCTTCCCATTTCCACCTTAGAATGTTCAAGTGTGATTAATAACTAAGTTCCATATTTTAGTAGGTAAATGCTATGCTGGACTTACTGAAAGAAAGCTTCAATCAAATGGAAAAGTTACCCCCATTGTTTATATTTAAAAACCACTAATAGATTGTGTTTCCAATAAGAATGCAATAAAGGAAAATTGCACGATGGAAAAAGTTTAATCACTATCAAATAAAAAAATATACAACATATTAGAAACACAATCTATTAGTGCCAATTCATTCCAATAAAACTCCAAATACATAGTGCATAGGTTCTAAGGCACAAGGAAACACATTTTTGTTGGCATTCTAATTGTTCAAATATTGAAGACATATGATAATAATGTGAACCAGTATTTACTCTAGCCCACAAAGCCTAACTTGCTTGAAACATAGTTTTCTAGATAAGTTTAAAAATTTATCATCCAATTCATCATAAAATAGATTTGGTGCAGACTCACAACCTATGCCATATTTCTCAACGCATTACATTGGTAGTATGAGCCCAAATAAATTTTCTAATGAATTGGAGGATGAAATTTTTAAACTTTCCTAGAAAATTATGTTTCAACCAAGGTAGGATTCATGATTGCTATTAGATAATGTTTTTGTCTCTACCACACATCATTCATTGATGCACATTACAAGTACTCCAATGGCGCAACAAATACCAAAAATCTTCCATACATTATAAGATTGGTGGGCCAAATCATTCGCTTTAGGACATATTTCAAAAGAAAAATCATTGCGTATCGCATTGTTGAATGTATTGGAAGTATTCCCTCTCAGCTTCTTGCAATGATGAATAAGACTTGTACATATTCCCTTTTGATCCATTAACTTTTTCATGATACTGAGGCCATGAGTTATATTTGTTTGCGGCTTCTAAAAACAACATACACTCTTTCACCAACCATCTCCACTGTCATGTACATATACATATACAATTTAAATTACAAATGTTAATAAATTGAAGAAGTTAAAAAAGAAAAAAAAAACATTAAGAGGGTGTCATTTATGAATACACTTATTGTGGCCATATTGTCTATATAATAAGTGAAAAAGTACATATAAAGTATTAAACATGAATTAGCAATTATTCCACTTGACCCAGTCAAAACAACATATCTCTTTAATTAATGCATATTCAATTTTATCTCACTTCAAAGGTTGTATCTGTTTAATGAAACTTCTTAAATTTTCACTAGCCATACACACTGCTTGAATGTACTTGTAAGGTGAAGTAATATACAGACTTTTTCCAGCCCAATTGACCTTCCCTAACTAGTAATATCATGTTTTGACTGCACTGTAGATGTTCAAACGAGGAATAAAGATTTAGAAACTTCGAGATTTTCAAATGACGAATATAGAGTTAGAAAATAGTAAGAAATTATGTTCTTTTTGTGGAATGTTTTTTTTTTTAATTTTCTTTTTGCAGAATATTTGATATATAACCCCATGACACTATTTGAACATGTTTAGAATTAGCAAGACCAAACCACATATCGGAAAAAAAATAAGTTGAGCCAATAATTTATATGAAACATTTCAGAAACAAAATATAAACCATACCCCATGTTAGTCGAACATAGCTCAACAATACCACAATTTTGTGTAATTTTTTAAAACAAAAATACTTTTAAGGAGACATAGCAGAAAAAATCTTGACGAATCTCCCTACACCTCTGACCAATGAGATAAATTAAGGGCCAATATACTGCAATTTTTTTTTTGAATGACCTGCAAAAGGTAGAAGATTAAGGTGATTTATATAGGTATAACTCACCTTACGAATATACTTTGGTACCATAGAGGTGAGTTCCAAGGAGTTCATAGAGGTGGAACAATTTTGGAACCCTCACAAAAATCCATTCGGTATTTGCCGATTTGTTGGTTTGGTCTTAATAGAGAGTGAGTAAAATTGGTCAAATCTAGATTCGTGAGGCCGAGGGATAGAACTATAGAATAAGACATATGATAGAGAGAGATATAGGGAAATCGGTCAACGGATTTCACAAGATAAGGGGGCACGTGGCATTTGGAGATCCATTTCACAAAAGATATGGTTATTATTTGTTTTTAAATTTGGGTCATTCAATTTTTGAATTTCAAAACTGGTGCACCATAATTTTCGAATTGATAATTGGGCGAGTAACTTTTTTTTGGGCTCAATTGTAGCTTTTATTTTTAATTTTAGGGATGTTATGCATTGGTTATCTTACATGGGCACTGCAATATTCCACTTATTAAATTTTAATATATTATTTAAAATTATATTTAGTTGGATTTGGTCAATTATGTTCAGACATGTTTAATTGGATTTGGTCAATTTTGTTCAATTATGATTAATTGGATTTTGGTCAATTATGTTTAATTGGATTTGGTCAATTATTTACAGACATGTTAGATTGGATTTAGTCAATTATGTTCAATTGTGTTTGATTGGATTTGGTCAATTTTGTACAAATTATTTCAATAATGTTCAATTGTATGCAATAATGTTCAATTATAGCCTTGATATACTTTAACAAATTTTAATCATTTCTGGCAGCAATATTTCAATATATATAAGTGAGAGTTTAATGTATGCTTACATCTTTTTCTTAGGTTATGGCTGACTCCCAAAGCAGTTCATTTTCATGTCACACTAATACAGGGGAAGCAAATAAGGAGTTCAAAAATGGGAAAATGTATGTCTCCTTGACTATCGACAATATGATTGGTAAGGAGTTTAATACTCTTGATGAAGCATCCGACTTCCATAAAATATACTCGAAGATAATTGGATTTGGTATGCGTAACTTCCATATGAAGAACTATACCAATGGTGAGATTAGTAAATGTGTCTGGGTATGTTTTAAGCAGGGCTACAGAAGTTCAATTTGGTTTGATAACAGTAATAGAAAACGTGAAGCAAAGGCAATAACTAGAGAAAGGTGCAAGGCTTCGTTCGGTGTGGTTAAAAACTATGTGACCGGTAAATTGAATGTAACTAAATTTGTATCAAAACATTCGCATCCTTTACTCTCAATGCATGAGACACAATGTCATCGATCTAATCAGTTTATGGATGAACCTTGTTTTACCCAAGCTAAAGCGATGCACAATGTTGGCATTGGGATGAGTAAAATAATGGAGTACATGGTTAACCAATCAGGTGGATTTGACAATGTTGGATTCAAGCTCACTAATTTGCATAACTAGTTCTCGAGAGAACGCAATTTGGGCATACATGTGATTGATTCAGAGACCTTGATTGCCCACTTCATGACAAAAAGAGAGATGGGTGATGATTTATTTTTCAAGTACACGGTCGTTTCTGAAAGGCAACTAGGGAATATTTTTTGGGCTGACTAGATTGGACATTTCGATTATAGTTATTTCGGTAATGTAGTGGCATTCGATGCAATGTACAAAACTAATGCTTATGGAAAGCCATTGGTAATTTTAGTGGGTGTCAACAATCACTATCAAATAGTTATTTTTGGAATGGCTTTGATTGTAAATGAAATAGTTGATAAATACACTTGGTTGCTAAAGACATTCCTTGATGCAATGAAGAATAAGCATCCTCTATTCGTTGTCACAGATGGAGACAAGGCAATGTAGAAAGCTAATTTTGTGGGTTTTCCCAACTCCACCATCGGTTATTGATAGGCATAAAATGTTAAAGTTTTTATGCCACTTTTTATATTTAATTTTAGCTAGTTTATAATTAATTTCTAAGGAAAAGTACTTAATTACTATATTTTTCTATTTTCAGTAAAAGAATGACAAAAGTTGGAATTACTGTATTTCTGCTTAACTTTTACTGAGAAAATCATATATGAAGTTACACTTTGAGGTTTTGTATGATTCTAGTTGAAAATGATACCTAATTCACTAGACTTAAATGCTGTAATTTTTCATTGCAATTGGTTAGGCCAATCAGTACCAGTTTGATTTACCAAATCAATATTTCCAATAGTTGCAGCAGATTTACACTATCTGGGAGAAAAAGGGATTTGAGTATCTTCCTGATGTCCAAATTGTGCAAACAAGATATGCATGGAAAGATAAGACATAGACTTGACATTTCAACAAGAATTAGTGAATTCTAAGTTCATTTGGTCATCCAAAGTGTGCTTCAAATATGCTGATAGACATTGAAGATATAAAAGGAAAGTATCTATGCTTACTAGGATGATATTTATGATTGGACTGCCATGTCATCACACTTCAGCCATGTGTATGAATTTTTCCACATCATATGCCACATTGGAGGTCAGATTATTCTAATTATATTAATTAGAATAAAAGGAATTAGAGTTAGAGATAAATTTGATTCCTAAAGGGATATGGAATGTTTCCTTATCCTAAGTGTGAACATGAGAAACAAAAACCCTTTTAACCTTGATGTGGCCAGCCATAGAGGGGAATTATGGGAGTTTGAGATTATGAATATATTATCTCCTATATTCTCTAGGTTTTAAGATAGCTCTAGGAATTATCTAGGGTTAAAACCTCTCCTATAAATACACAGCAACATTGAGAGGTAAAAACACATTCACACAATTCATTCCCTACAATTCATCACCAGCCACACCTCTCTCTTTTCTTTTCCCCATTCTCACGGCAACAAGAGTTTTCTAGGTTTTATGTTCAGTTTTTAAGAGTTCTCACATAGAAAAGTTCTGCTACACAAAGCCAAGTTAAAGGAGAAATTCAACCAGCCTTGGAGAAATAACCTTGTGACTTTGGATCATAGTTTGGAGAAGCCAATAGGAGAAGATTGAAGAACAAATTCCAGAAGCCATCAACTTTGGATTTGATCTCTTTACTCTTATTCTGTTTGTTATTTAACATATGTTGTCTCTTAATTATTTGATGGATATTATAGAGATCATGTGTAACTAAATTTTCTGTGAGGATTATGATGTTGCTCTATTATGGCTATTTAGTGTTTAATGCATATTTGAGATTGATTCATGTTTAAGGTTAATATTTCATTGTAGTTTTTAATGCTTCCATGAAAAGGTGGATTGATTTAGTATTTATATTGGCTTAGAAATAAGGGATATAAATATGGATGGGCAATGAAATACATGGTTATATAAATATTGCATGCCTTATTGACAACTTTAATAAGATCTTATTAGGTTTGCATGTCTTAGGGTTTAAATTTCAGTATTTAGATTAAAGATAATTAAATACCCTGTGCTTGCTAGATTAGAATGCATTGAGAAGTCAACTTCTAGTCACATGTGGTTAAAGGGGGGTTAACCTATGGATCTATAATGCATTAGGACTAAATAAGAGTAATGTTGGTGAAGTCATAATCATTGTTCTATTAAAACTTAGAAATACTTTGCTTGCTGCCTTGTTCTTAATGTTAATATTGCTTTACTTTCAATTCATGCTTGGTTACTCAACAAACAATCATTCAACAAACACTCTTTTTAATTTTATTAGTTTAATTGACAATATTTTATTTTCAATTTTTGAGACATTAGTCCTCGTGGGATCGATATCGGTTTTATTAATTAAAGAAATAAACTTTATTACTTGTTGATTTGCGCACTTAAGTGTTAATTAAAATTATACCACAACAGTTATGCACTTGGCATTTAGAGAGAAATGCATAAGAAAACTTGCACGATGTGAATGTGGTTAGAGTTTTTACAAGTCTTATGGTTGGTGGATACAATTCATTAGAGTTTGAAGTCTGTTGGAAGGGTATGGTTGACAATTTTTCCCTTCACAGTAATGTGTGGGTGTAAATGATGCATGAAACAAGAGCACTTTAGGGATAAACATTCATGAAAGGTTATTTTTTTTGTGGGCATGCGTAGCACACAGAGATGTGAGAGCATAAATTCGTATATGAACAAATATAGTAAGGGTCGACATAAGCTATATCAGTTCATAATAGCTATTGATAGAGCTGTTCCAAGATTGAGGAACAAAGACGTGACAGATGATGTTTATACAACTTTCTAGTCCTAACTACGCATATTTAGCTGATTGAGAAATACATAGCTGAAGTGTACACGCGTAGACTATTTAAGAAGGTGTGGGGCCAAATGTTGGAGCAGAGGGGCCTTAACATGCTTGACTCCATGGACTACTGAGATAAGCGCATATACACAATGACAAAGTTCATGCATCCTAAAGTGAGATCGCTGGTTTAGTACGATTACAACCATAATCACATAAAATGCTCATGCAACCTTTTCGATGGCACTGGAATTCCTTGTAGCCACTACGTAATGAAACAAGAGAATCTCCAAGTCATTCCGGAGTCGCTTATTCTCAAAAGGTGGCAAAAAGATGCATGCATCATCGAATGACACGACATTGTCCATTTAGTATGGAGTATTGGTAACCCACTATAGCAAAGTATGCCTCTATGGATAAAAGACCGAATAAGGTTATAGGGAGGCAACCTAAGACATTACACGGCTAGCTAATCGTCTTGAAGAATTGGCAACGGTGCATGAACAAACGGAGTTGGGTATTGGGATATGACAGGGAAGAAACATGTTATACATGATCTGGTAGTTGCCAAAATGAAAAGAGGAGTTTCGGGTGGAACAAAAGAGGCAAACGAAAGACGATGCGGTTTATACAAGAAGTCGGGCTACACAAAAAAAAATATGTGCCAAATAGGTTGTGATAGACAATAATGATGCTTCATTTGACAGGGAAAAGAGTGAGCTTGGGGTTGAATCTTCTAGAACAATAGACTTTATGAACATTCATGAATCTATGCACATCGCAAGCCAAGATAGTGTTGTTATTGACCTTAGTCCCCCAAATACTTTCCTTACCCAACAATATAATTATGCCCCCCCCCCCCAATCTGCCCAACACGCACCGACGATTGTACTTGAGTAATATTATCTTTTGTGTTCAATTTTTTTCGCTTCTTCTATTTTAATGTGTAATTGGTTTTATGATTGGGAACATGCATTAGGTATTGCATGTTCACTTATTCCCAATTATGTTCAATTTTGGTTAATTATGATATAGGTGAAGTATGTTTACATGTTGGCTATTATGGTTGTGTTCCCATTAACTAGTAAAAGTATTATGGCTGGTTGGCAACTTTTTATGTATTGGTAATTGAGTTTGCAATATTATTGGTGATCCACGTTTTAGGTATGCAGTAGTATCAAACGACTATCCACTGAGAAGGTGATTAGGGATTCATCCATAATTGTTATAAATTTAGGACTTGCCCATTTTGCACTCTGATCTAAGATGTACAATGTTTATGATTGGGTGAGATATTTTGGTGATTTGAACTATGGACCCCTTTGATATGCAATTCTTATTTTGCATTTTGATATTGGCTAATATGATATGTTCCTTGAAGTGATTTGAATTTTGATATAATAAAAGAATATTGTCTTGAGTAAATTTTGCATTATTAACAGGATGGTTAGATGCATGTGGACAAGTAATTGTTTTTTTTCCTTACATGAAGTAACTATTATTAAAATATGGATCTAAGAATTAAATCATATATTCATTAATTTGTTTTTAGGGTAATGCATGTGGTTACAATGGGCCATTATTAACTGATAATTTTTTCATTGTATGAATGCATGTGGTTAGTATAGTTTCTATTTGAATGACAAACTTTGTTTACATGAATGCCTATTACTCAAATTTCGTCCCTAATAGAGGGCTAAATTAAGAGGAAATGGTGAAGTTGCTTATTCTTATTAAATGGCTAAATTAATAATAAATCAAAGCAGCTAAGAGGAAAAGGTAAAATTGCTTATTCCTATTAAAGGGTAATTTATGATATGAAGTCCCCTCTAGGTATTGGTTTTTTATTCCCTTTCCTTTGCCTATTTATGTTTTCATTCAGTTCAATAGCAACATATTTGAAATAAGATGCTTTCTATAGGATTAAAAATAAATAACAAAAAAAAAAAATTAAGCTACCTATTTGACAGTAAATAAACTAGATATAAGACAAATTAGAATTCATAGCCGTTCATGAATGCGTATAAAATGGACCAATAAATATTGAAACTAACTGAAATGATTGTCCTTATGGATGTTTCCTTCTTGTTTTTATTCTCTTCCTTGCTGATGCCGATTTTGCAGCCTTCAGATGCGGTGTATTAACATGATCCCCCGAGTCTATGAAATGATCTTACATAGTTAGTATCAATTGACCAAGCTTGGTATTATGGTTCCCAAATAGGAGATCCATAGCCGTCCAGCACTGTTCCATCTAAGAATCAAACTACACGAAAAAAAATTATTAGAGAAACAACAACACCCGAAGTAAAGTTTAAGGAAAAATGGTAAACCGTTTAAGAAATACAAAAAAATGGAAAAGAATACCATAGGATCACTGAAAGAAAAAGACTCCATATACTTGACTACGTATAGACAGCAACCAAACCCATTGTATTGAGTTGTGATATTGTCTGGTTTATAGAAAAGCATGGATGCAAAAAAGCTACTACGTTGATACACTCTCATAATCTCTCTAGCCAGGACGATATCTAACACCTTCAACTGGATTTGAACAAAAATAAATTTGTTACCTTAAAAATCCAAATCAATACATAATGCAATTCTAAAGAAAGAAAAAAACGGGCCACATCATGTTGTTGGCTCTTCTCATACTGGTTTGAATCCCAATGCTACAACTTGCCTTATAAGTTGGTTTTTAGTTGATATATGGTGTTAATTTAGCCAAAACCCATTTATAAATCCGGTTTTAATCAAAAACCTAATTTTGCAATACTGTATCAAAATCTTAAATTTCACAAATGTTCAAAACTTATCCAGGCAATCGAAAGGTTAAATACATGCAAATCATATCATACCACAAAACCCATTTACTAGTGTTGATCAATAACAAGTTTTTCAACAAAATTACAAATATGAATTGGTATGAATGGGATGGCCAATTTTGAGCAAAACGTTGACATTATAAAGCAATCATACCAAATTGCATCCATTAAGAGTGTTTACATATTTAAAACACATAATATGACAAAGCCCAAACAATTATTTTTAACAAAACACAATTAATGTATAAATTCAAAGCATTCAATAAATATTCGAAACCCATAAGAGAGTAAGAGTAGTTTGTGCCCTACATCATAGCATTTATATTATTGCATTAAACAAAACCTCCTTTATCAAATATAAAGCTGAACTAACAGTCAATCTGAAAACACCCTTTCATCAATAAAATAGATATGTAATTCCTCGTCATAAATCGGTAAAAATCAAAATGCAATACAATCAGTTCCAAATGCAAAACACCACATACATATACTAAATTACCAACTATGGATTTTATTCAAGGAAACAACTTTATAAAATTCATTCCTATTTGATCCCTTTTAGCCATATGTTTCATATACTCAAGTTTATGATGTCGACAAATCTTTTATGGCATTCTAACATGTACACTTAGAAAAACAACAAATAATGAAATCCAATTACCAATTATTTAACAATGAATAAGAAAACATACAATTCCATTATAAGGTTTCACTTATTTATTTCGGCCCCTAAAAAAATCAAATATGTGGAATATTTTTTTCAAAGTACAATATTTAACATTCTATTTTAAAGACAACTATGCATGACAACATTTAAAAACCAGCCAATGCACAAACAGAAAGTTGAAACAACAATACATTTAACTTACCATAGAATAAGCTGCACTCTCTTGCTTACGGTTATGTCTTGCAGTTGGGAAATAATCCTAAATCTTAGCTGCCTCATCTTTGACGTACACAACAAGTAAAACCCAGTGTAGCCCAATGTCATTCATGGGATGTAAATCTGGAAAATAAAAACACAATTAAGAATAAAACCAATTTCTAGTGCCCAAAGCCAAAGTGAATTGCGCATTTGTTGTTTAACCAACTGAAACACACCATAGGCAGAAAAATATTCACAATAATTCAACAAAAAACCCATAATGCATGTTGTTTGTAGAAATGTAGCTATTGATGTGGTGTTTAATATGCTTAGATGAAACGAGGAAGCATGCAAAACAATTACTAACTTTTTAGCAGCAATTAAGCTTCCCACAGTATTTGGCGAGGAGTTTCCAAGTGTTTGCCAAAATCCGAAGTCTTTTTACTTAAGACCGTTAGCTAAGCAAGGTGTACCACACACTGTGAGAACATCAACCTCAAACAGGTAACATTTTTACAAGTCGAGTATGGGTAATGGTACAAAATCCATAACTGAAAGGCAGGCGTCAAAATCAACTAATGAGTTTCTCTCGACTTGTGCTTGGCTCTTTCATGAAAGGTTAAAGCATCCATAGCTAGATCAAGTACCTAAACAAATTGAATGTAACATTTGAAAATGTGAACATAAACATATTTTTTCAATTTATCGAAAGTGTAATAGAAATAATTAAGGAGAATATCTTACATTGGTTTTGAACCATTCACCCGAAGCTAAACAAAGGATATCAGCTCGGGTATAATATAGATACTCTATCTGAATAATGATCTCGCTACAACAACAAATACAAACCACACTATAAGTCATTATCATATACAATTGAGAACACCAATAAATACCTTTGGTATCCCTAAACTTGTTAACCGGTTAAACACATATAACTCATACCTTTCTTTGAGACTTTTATCAAAATAATATTGCAGTAGCTGGTAGCTTGACTTTGGAAAATTGCGATGCACATCAAATGGACCAGCCTTGATAATATGCCCTTTTCTGAGGCCACGAGCACCGTCTGCAATGCCACCCTACATAGGATTTCTGTTTATAAACCTATATTCTTCAAATCTCTCATTCTTTTTATTCTCCTTTTATTTTTTTCTACTAAAAACCTATCAATTTTTTTTTTCAATTTCATCTTCTAAATCTTTTTCTTTTTCTTTCTCATTCTCGTCTTCTAAATCTATCACTATTTTTTCTTCTTTTATTTCCCCTCTCTTTTGTTAGTCTCTCTTTCCAATCTCCATTGTGATTCTTCAAAGGGCCTTTTCCTAATTCTAAGCATAGAAACCATAACTTCATCTACATTTGTATCTAAGGACTTACCTTTGTACATAGGCAACATTTCATTTTTCTTGCCCCACTCACCTCTTAAAGTAAGCTTACCTTTAGAAACATCAATTTTGGCTCTACTTTGGGCAAGAAAGGGTCTACCTAATATTAAAGTACATTCATCCTCCTTGGTGTCTATGACAAAAAAGTCCAATTTAAATTTTATCATGCCTACTTCAAGTACAAGATTTTCAATAATTCCTATAAGCTCTATGGTAGTTGGTCGGCAATGAGAATGCTTATGGTGGTTAGCTTTATATGCATATTAGACAATCCTAAGATTTGCACATATAGAATGAGATCACATTAATAGAAACACCTAAATCACATATATTAAAATCATTAAGTTTACAAGGTATAGAGAAACTCCCCTTATCCTTGCTTTTCTTACTTGGAAATTTTTCTAGGATTTATGCTTATTTCTTCTTTATTTCTTCACTCTAATGAGGAAGCATAGACTTTCTCTCCTTCCTCCCTATTTCCACATGACTCTCGGCCTCCTTGGCTTCATGGTCATTGGAAATTTCTTATTTTTCTTCCTTGACATGCACCGGTTTGAACTACTCCATGCTTTTGATTTTTATTGATTCTCCTCAATAATTACTGCTTTTTCCTCTTTTATAGTTACCCCCACTATGTGCACTTGTTCCCTAGAGTTTATCTCAGTTCGGCTTGGAAAAGTTCCTTGAGCTCGATTGAATTGATTTTGCTAATGGCCCAATTTGAGTCTCAAGTCCTTTCATGGATGCATTATGATTTTGAAACCCTAGTCTTGTTTCCTACGTAAAAGAGTTTTGACCATTCAACAAGTTAGCCAAAGCATCTTGAATTCTAGATATTCTAATTTCTAAACCATTATTAGAATAGAAATTCCTAGAAGTAAAAGGGTTAGAAAATAGGGATTTGGGGAGTGGATATTCGTAGCCTCCTTGATGGTTTTGGCTTGGAAATCCATTTCCTTGCTTTTGTTGCTTCCTTGATTGTTCCTATTATTGCTCCATGAAAAATTAGGATGGCTGGATTGTATGTAGTGGAATAAGGATCGTTTTGTTGATTGCCTCCACAAAAATTACCTATTAAATTAACTTCATTAGCATTAGCACTTTTATTTTGGCAATCAACCTCACTATGTTCCCCACGTCCACAATTAATGCAAGAAATATTAGAGAGATTAGGTTTTACTCCTTTTTCACTAAATTTTGGTCTATGGATTTCATTACTCTTGAGACAATGTTATTGCTCAAGGCTTCCACATCAAAACTCTCCAGATTTTGGTCTCTCTTTTCTTTATGGGGGCCTTTTCGGAATGGTATTGATACATGTTCTTGGACATGTCTTCAATTAAATCATATGCTTTTTATGCTTTCTTTTTCACTATTTCTCCCCTGCAGCTGAATCTAGCATATGTTTAGTGGTAAACTCAATACCATTATAGAAATTTTGCACCTCCATCCAAAGTGGGAACCCATGGTATGGATACTTTGTAAGAAGTCTTTGAATATCTCCCATTACCATTGGTAGAAAGTTACAAATCTCATTCTTCATCTTGGCAGAAGGGAATTATTTATCTAAGAATTTTGCCTCCATCTCCTCCTAAATAGTTATTGATCCTGTAGACAAATAATTAAACCAAACTTTTTCCTTGTTCTTTAAAGTCCAAGGAAAAAGTCTAAGTATAAAAGCATCATTAGAAACATCATTATGTTTATACATCTTACAAACATCAATAAAATTAGAAATATGTTCATTAGGTTCTCGTGAGTTAAACCATGAAAATTAATACTGAAAAGCAATGAAATAGTAGATGACTTAATTTCAAAATTGTTTGCTTGAAATGGTAGCCTCCTTATACAAGATTGATCTCAAACTCTTCTATGGGTAGCATACTCCCAAATAGGTCTCTCATCTTGAGCTTGGTCCTCATTATTCCTTGGTTAGTTCTCCATCTCTATTTGGTTACTTGATTCAACATTTCTTTGTTTCCTTCTTCTTTCTCTCAATGTTCTCTCTATCTCAGGATCTAAATTAATTTGAGCATGTCTCCTTGTGCTCATAAGCCAAAAAGAAACCTACAAAATTAAGCAAAACAACCTAACTCGAATAACGAAAGTAAAAATATAAAACAAACTAAGAAAATGATGAAAAAAGTGAAAAAAATCTGGACAACAACAAATATAATGCGAAAACAATGCAACAAATGAAAGTTTAGAACAAAATAAAATGAAAATGCAACTAGCATGCAATCTTAGAACAAAAACACTTAAAGTAATGTAAAATGGATGAGAAAATTTAATTTTAAAAGCCTAAAAACAACCTGGACAAAGCTATAATTGAATCACAAATTAAACAAAAACTGAAAATTTGCAATTAACTTACTGTTTTGTTTACATAAGATGTAAATAATTCAAAGCACTAGCTAAATGGAAAATAAGATAAGTATAGACACTCTATATATGCAAATAAATGATAACAAAACAAAAATAGACTCAAAATAGCAAACTAAAACACAAACAAACTTAAAAACTCAAGTTAAAGGTTGCTGGAAACTTTGACAGCAACAATACCTTGAATTAAGAAATTTGAAATTAAACCTAAAACATGCAAACAAATGCAAAAATTAATCTAGATTACCCTAAACACACATATCAATGAAACAAAACCATTAATACAATACAAAAATTGAAAATCAAACACTTAAAACACACAAAAACCGAATAAACACAAAAACTGGAAAAAAAAAATTGATTTCCTTCTTTTTTTTAATCTAAATTTTTGACAATCCATAAACACTATGAATAATGCTCAGAAAAATCCAAGAAAATTTATAAATGTCCTCAATATGTCAGATCAAAGCATGCAAAAGGAAATAATTAAATAAAATCTCTAGCTATCCGTAAATTAAACACAACAAAACTGAAACTTTAAGACTCTAGAAACATCAAACATAAATTTCAAAAAAATCTAGGAAAATTTATAAATGCAGATGAATGAGTGAAAAAAAAAATCATACGAGCAAATAAATTCAAATAAAATCTTTAAATGACTCAAAAATTAGTTCAAACAAAACTGGACACATTTGACAAATACTGAAAATAAAGAAAAATGAAAACAAACTAAAATATCTTTTTTAAATGACTTTGACACCAAAAAACTAAATGAAATTAAGACTCACAAAATCAGCAAAAAACACAATTAAAACAAAACAAAACTTACAAAAAAACCAAAAATTAAAAAGGAATAGAAACTTATCTCTTTTTTCCTTGAATCCAATTTTTGCCTTGACTTGGTGATGATTTTTACTTAAAATCCAGCAGTTCCAAAACTTCTTTGAGTGACAAAAATAAGATTAAAAACATCAAAACATAAAGCAAAACATAAACCAAAAAGTTAACCTAATTCTTTTATTTTCCAAAAAATATATTTTTATTTATTTCTTTTCTTTTCAATTTTCAGATCAAACAATAATTAAAGTAAATAACAGTGAAAATAAAATGGCTCAAAGTACCATTAAACCTAGTTTCTCTAATATTAAGAAAAATCTAATCTCCGGCAACAGCACGAAAGACTTGGTTGTGCGGTATTTGTGTTCACAATTATTTTCGCAAATATACGAATCACACCAAGTAATAAAATGGTTATTACGTGAACAATATTAGGATGTCAAACCCACTGGAATTAGTTTTTAATTACTAGAAAACTTAGTTTTGGTTGATATTTAAGCGGCCAATTGATTTGTGAATTAAAATGAACAATTGCAATAAAAATAAAGTGCTGGAAAATTAAAGGACAATAAAAGTAAAGTGCAGTAAATTAAATTATTTGAATTGCATAAAAATTTAATTGCTTAAAAATAAAATGCATAAAATTAAAGCTGCAATAAAATAAAAGAGAAAGGAATTAAAATATCAAGGAATTTAAATGACAAGAAAAGTAAATTGCAAGGAATTAAATTGCATGAAATTAAAAAGAGAAGATCTTGTGTTTAACAATAGTAGAAAGTTTGCAAACACAAGATTCAATGGTGGTTTATGCTAGATCTTATGAGAAAAAAAAAACATCATAAGTAGATTTAATGTAAAAGCAAGAGAAACTGTTCTTATATTAAAAACCAAAGTTCTTACATAAGAATCAATGCCCAAAATACAGAAACAAAAAGAAAATTATCCTTGTGCTTAGGTTATTGAAGGCTTGTTTGATGGTTGATGGAGGATGGGATTTAATGGAAAAGTGGCTAGGGCTTTGCATAGATGATGAATGGAGGCTATGTAGATGAAAATGGAGATGGGAAACACAAGAGAAATTCTTTCTTAGAGGGGGGTGGGGCAATGGTGATGAAAGCTAGGGTTAATGGTGGCTATGGTATTTTGTGTGAGTTGTGGAGAAGAAAATAAGGAAAAAAAAAAACAAAGGCAAGGTGAGAGAGGTGGTGTGCACCAAAGAGACGAATATAAGAGAAGAAAGTTGTCTCAAAGGGTTTGAGAAAAGCCAAGGAATGTAGCGTACAAAGGTGGCCGACCATGGGGTATAAATAGGGTTATTTTGGAGCTTGATCACATATGGAAGGTACGATTGAGACATAGGAGAGAGAATAAGAGTAAGGCTAATCTTTGAATTTTCTTTGGGTATTATTCTTTGTCTTGGCCAAAAATTAGAGATTTTGTTTTCAATTACCATTGATGCAAAGGTGGAAAAATTTAGAAACTTACAAGCATCAATGGATTTACTTGATGATCAAGCAATATGTGTGTATTCTTTGAGTCCACATTTATTATGCCCTAGCCGAATTCCATTATACATGATGCATAAAAATTACTTTTCTTCACTTTTTTACACATGTAGCTTGAGTTTTGCCATTTATAGTAATTTTGAGGGTATACCACATGTACATTGATGAAATGGCACACTACTTTTTTTATTTGGATCTTGATGATGTGGCACTTGATGACTTAGCATGAAATTCTAAATTATGTAAAAAATACAGATTTACCCTTCAATTATGTAAAATGACCAAAACGCTCCTTTTTTGTATTGGCTTTGCAAAAGTTCTTCTTTTCACCTACAAAAGGGAAATTAATAGAAATCAATAATTTCTTAGTGAAATAAAGACAAAATAGAAAATAATAAATCCAAAAGATAGCCTAAAATAATTAAATTTTTAAGCTTCTCATGTTGCCTCCATCTCTTAACAACCTCAAAAGTGATTTCTCTCTTATATGCCTTAGAAGCTTTAGTATCTTATACTTCATTGGTTCATACATATAAGACTTTTCAACGCTAGGACCATGACTTAACTTTAAAGTACTTTTGCACACATCAATATTTGCCTTGCCAATAGCTAATAATGGGCATCCTAAAATTACTCTCATTGAACACCACAAAGTCAAATAAGAATGAAAACATACAAACCTCCACCCTAACATTTATAGCTATCCCTAAAGGACATATTTAACTTTGATTGGCCATACTCACAGTCATTGTAGTTGGTATCAACTTCAGACCTAATTTCTTTGTAATATCATTATCCATCACATTTATAGATCCACCCAAATCACATAGGCAATTTAACAACTTTGTTCTGCCAATGATGCAAGATACTTTAAATCTTCCTTGATCTTTTAGCTTCTTAGACATTTTTTTTCCTCCTTTTGAACTTTTGAAGGTTTATCCATGTAAAAAGTTTCTCTATTAAGACTATCTTCACTTAGTAGCTCTAACATTTTCTCCACGAAATCTATCTTAGTCCTACTAGTTCCTAAGAATGGCCTACCAAATATCAGAGATGCATTAGGATCCTTTATCTTAATTACTCTAAAATCCATCTTATACTCAGGAGATCCAACTTCCACTCACACATTCTCCAAGATGCATTCTACTCAAACATGAGTGTTGTAGCCCAAAATAATCTCATTATGGGTTGAGTGAAGCCATTTGTAACCTAACCTCATGAAAATAGAAAAGGCATAACATTAGTAGCAGCCTCAAGATCACACAAAGTATTGGAAAATTCATAATCTTTAATGGTGCTATGTAAAGTAAATTTCTAAGGATCTTGTAATTTCTATGGAAACTCTTGAAATTCATCATTTTCCTCTTTTTCTTCTTCTTTTCTTCTCTCTTTGGCCTCTTCCTCTCTAAGTTGATCGGTAGTCACTTTTTGATAAGCAAAAATAATTCCTGCATAAGCTTTGTTAGGGCCATACTTGAGATGAAACTCATCTTCATCAAAAGCATTACTTTCATCTAAATAATCACATCTAAAATTCATCATTCTTTAGTAAGATGCTCAGGCATATCTACCTCTTCACTCTCTTCACCAATTTCACTAGAACTTGTGATTTTCTTAGCATATTTTCAATTGGTTCATCCATATCCATAGCATATTCATTATTCTTTTCCAAATTATTGGCCAACACCTCAAAGGCTTTCGGATTTTGTCTTTTTTTCCATGGTTGGATTCATTTTCACTATCATTTTTCCTTCTATCTCTTCATTATAAATCCATCTATCTTCCTCGGGATCTTCCTCATCAATACAGGCTTCTTTGTTAGCCTCATTCTCCAAATTTGCTTGGGATTTTTCCTCATTGGCCAATTCTTCCTTGTCACTTTCCTCCAAATGAATGATCTCCTCTTTGCATGGAACTCTTTGAACTTGAGAGCATGGAAATTCCTTTGAAACGAGGGGCACATCCAATCTTCTTCCACTTCTCAATTTTGCCTCTTGGACGTCCTCCTTTGGATTAATTTTTGTTCGGCTTGGGAAACTGCCATTTTTCTTTAGATAGATTGAGTAAGTTGCCCCATTTGAATTCAACCTTTTATTGCTACCTTGCTCTTTTGCATAAAAGAATTTGTGTTAGCTGCATAGGCGTTAGAATTTTTAGTCATTCTTAATAAGAATTGCTCAAGTAAATAAAGTAGAGGGAGAAGAATTTTGGGTTGAGGATGGATGCCTTTTGGAAGTTTGAGGATTGGAATTGTTGTGAACGGATTTGATAGATTCCTCTTTGTTGTCTTCCTTGGCCATTTAAATTGTCTCTTCATGTAAAATTTGGATGGTTCCTCCATCCTGAATTGTAAGTGTTGGAGAATGGACTGTTGTTGGCTTGTTAGAAATTTCCTACAAAATAAACATCATCGGATTCACTAGATTGGGCAAAAAGATTTCTTACTTGACAATTTACACACTCATAATTTTTCCCATAATATTCACAACAACTAAAATTAGAAACATTGGAAAACTTATTTGAATTGTTGGAACCCAAGGTCTCAAGTTGCTTCATGTGATTTGCAACTTGAACACTCAATTTTGCTATCACATCCTTTTCATGGACCACCATGGTCTTCTAAAGATTTTGAATCCTCTCACTTTCCCATTGCGAATTATTGATAGCCATCTCTTCTAGTAGGTTTTATGCATCCTTTTTAGACTCATTTAGCAAAGCACTACTTGTAGCTGCATCCACATTATTTCTAGTTACATAATTCAACCCATTATAGAAATTTTGAACTTGAATACATATGAGCATCACATGGTGTGGACACTTCATAAGTAACTCTTTTAACCTCTCTCAAGCCTCATATAGTGACTCCCCGTCAAATTGGTGAAAAATATTAATTTTATTCCTAAGCTTCGTGGTTTTAATAGGTGGAAAAAATTTATTCAATAATTTAAAAGCTAAATCATTCCAAGTGTTAATACTCCCTGAAGATAAAGAACCAACTCTTAGTTCTAACCCTTAAGGTAAAAAGAAATAACCTAAGATTGACAGCGTCCTCAGTAATTCCATTATATTTTACTAGCTTACTTACATCACAGAAATTCGATATATATCGATTAGGATCCTCACTAGGTAACCCTCCAAATTGATATTATTAAGCATGGACATTGTAATAGGTTTAACCTCAAAACTAGGAGCGTTAATGGATGGTCTCCTAATACATAACATATCCTCAACTCTTCTAGGTGCAGCATAATCCTTAATGGTCTTATAACCTTGATTATTAAGAACTTCAAAAATTACAGGATTATCTTGCTTTTCTATTGTCTCCTCTCTTTCAAAATTTCTAAACAAAGTCTCTTGAATTTCGTCTCTCCTTAATCTCTTCAAATCTCTCTCAGAAAGTTCAATATGAATTGGAAAACTCATAAACCATAAAAACAAAAATTAAAACAAGAAAAACAAATGCAAAATAGAAATTTAAACTAATCAAAATAAAAATTCAGCAACTAAAATGCAAACCAAAAATCAATTTAAAACAAAAGAAAGTTCAAAAGATTAAAACTATATGAAAACAAAATAAGACTCAAAGCAAACACAAAACTAAAGTGAATAAAACTAAAACTGTAGTAGAATCAAGCTGAAGCAAGTGTGAACCTGAACCAAACAAAAACAAAAGTGCAGCAACTTAAAACCCTAAAAACCGAAAACAACTAATAAAAATTGAACCTACACAAAACAAAAACAATTATTGTTTTTAAACTCAATTTTCTTCCTTATTTAAACTCGAATTGAATTGCTTTGGATCCAAGAAAGCTTTTCAATTATTGTTCTTCAATGGCAAAAATCAAACCTACACAAAATAAATAAATTAATTAAACTAAACTAAAAAGAGAAATTTAATCAACACTAGAAATAATTATTCCCCAGCAACGATGCAAAAAACTTATTGTGGTGTAAATTAGATTACTCGCCAGTGCCCAAATCAACAAGTAATAAAGTTGTTTTTTAAAGAAAACCGAATATCGATTGGACGAGGAATAATGCCTTTAATGTTGAAAGTAAATTCTATTGCTAATTAAACTTAGAAATGTAAAAAATTGTTTGATTGGTTGGTCGGTTTTGTGAAAACAAATTAAAAAGCAAAATCTAAATTGAAAGCAATTAAGAAAAGTAACAAAGAAAGTAAAGGTTTCAAATTAATGATGGAACAAGGATTATGACTTACTACTATTACTCCTATTTTGTTTCTAAGCATAATTAATTTATTAGGTTAACCTTCCCCTTTACCAAAATCAACTAGAAGTTGATTCCTCAATACATTCCTAGTTTAACAAGCACAAGGTATTTAATTATTCTTAATCTAAATACCAAAATTTAAGCCCTAAGATATGCAAACTCAATAAGCTCTTGTCAAGGTTGTCACTAACGCATGCAATATTCCTATTCTAATGTATTTCATTGCCCTTCCATATTGTATTACTTATCTCTAAGCTAATATAATACTAGATTTATTCACTTTGACATGAAAGCATTAAGAACTACAAGAACTACAATAAAATAGTAACCATGAATCATAAACTAATTAATCATGCATTAAAAACTAAATACTCATACTATGGCTACATCATAATTCTTATAAAAGTTTAGCTACTCATTTTCAAAGTAATAACCACAAATAATAAAAAAAAAAAAAAACACAGTTCATGATTAACAAAAAGAAGAAGAAAAGACAAAGTAAATAGCTTGTGGCTGTTGAAATCTCCTCTTGATCTTCCTCTAATGGCTCTTAAAATATATGTCTCCAAAAGCAAGGTTGAATCCATCCAAAGCTGACCGAATTTTTTCTCTCTCTTCACCTTGATGTAGCTGAATCCTTCTCTCTTTCTAAACTCTTAAGGCATGTATTGAATTGTGTCTAGAGTGGTATGGAATGGAATGTAAAGGGATCTCCCAAAGGCTCTAAGGTCCAAGGTGTTTATAGGAAAAAAATGATGGGGAAATACTTGTAAAGCAAGAAAAAAAAAACTATAGTTCTAACATTATCCTACTTCTAATTCTAAAGGTAATAGAGAATTATCTAATAAAAATAATGATAAAAATCAATATCTTCCCTATTATAACTCTAATGGCTGGCCATATAGGGTTGAAAAAGTATTTTGTGCCCTCAAAATGACGTCACACTCTCAATTAGATTAGGAAAGGAATTCATATATCTTTAGTATTGGAATCTTCTTTCCTTATCTACTTTCTTTTCCAATTAATATTCAAATTTATATTGGAATGTTCTGGACTTTCCAAGTGGCATGTGATTTGGCAATAATAGTACACCTAGAAGGAAAGTGATGATGTAGCAATCTCAGTAATCCATGCTTAGGTGGCATCCTAGTTGGCAATGACACTTCCCTTTTATATCTTCTATGTCCGGCAAGTAGATTCCAAGCACAATTTGGATGACCAAATAAACTCCTACTTCACTGATTCTAGTTGCAAAATTTAGGTTCATATCTTAGCTTTCCAGACATATCTTGATCGCACAAATTGGACATAAAGAAGGAACTCAAATGTCAATATTCCTAAAGAAGTGTTAGTCTGCCATAAAGAAGTTCCATGTGTTGATCCAGATATGATTTATTTAGTATAGGTTGCATAGAAAATACAACAATTTATAGCTTTTGTTCTTCTCTCTCTAAAAGTAGAAAAATACAAAAATTAGTATTTTTCAATTTCACTTAACTCAAAACTAAAAAAAAAATCCAACATAAAATATGGCATAAGAATATGAACTTCCTATCACTTATAGCTTTGCTTATGCTATGCACCCTGAAAGCACCAAGATGTATTGGACTCTGAAGCAATTTTATTGTTGGCTGAAAATGAAGAAAGATATTGTACAGTACGTATCCAGATGGTTGTCTTGTTAGCAACTGAAGGTTGAAAGGCATATGCCTTCTGGACATTTTCAGCCTTATTGAAAGCAGAAAGGAAATGGGGGCAATATCACAGTGAATTTTGTATTTAAGCTTCTTCACACTTTGAGTGAGTGCGACTATATATGGATGATTGTGAATCGTCTCACCAAGTTCATACATTTCGTTATATTCATTAGACATTTTCTCTTCGAAAGTGGGCTGAGTTGTTTATGAACAAAATAGTAAGTCTACATGGAATTCCAGAACCTATCACATCGAACAAAGACATAAGGTTCACTTTGAGGTTCTGAAAAAGTTACTAGAAGCACTTGACATTCAGTTGCATTTCAGTATCACTTCCCACCCTCAGACAAATAGATGATCAGAAAGGATGATTTAGACTTTAGAAGGTATCCTGAGGTCTCAAATGCTGCAGCTTAAGTGAGATTGGGAATCTCACCTACTATTGGTAGCGTTCACCTATAATAGCAGTTACCACTCTAACATTGTAATGTCACCATATGAAGCATTGTATGAGAAATAATGTTGGACACTACTGTGTTGGGGTGAAGTGTGTGGAAAGAAACACATTGAATCTGAGCATGTTTAGATGACCATCGATAAGGCAGCTCAAGATAAGCAAAACGTCTAGGCGAATATGAGAAATAAGAATCTTAAGTTTGAAGTTGGACTGATTTTTCTAAAAGTTATCATTGTGGAAAGATGTTGTGCGCTTTCAAAAGCGTGCGATGTTGAGTCCAAAGTTTATTGGATTGTATGATATAGATAGAAGAGTGGGCCCAGTAACATGTTAACGTACCTTACTGGAGGAATTTTTGCGAGTCCATAATGTGTTCCATGTGTATATCATCCTAAATTACTTGTTAGACCCGTCACATGTGCTAGAGCCACCGGCTATTAAGCTGCAAGAGAATTGTCATATGAAGTGCAGCATATCCAGACTGTGGGCAAAATGATCAAGTATAGCACGTCTAGACCATTTCGATTGTCAAAGTTATTTAGCAGAATCATGGCAAGGAAAAGGCAATGTAGGATCCTAGGCAGCTAATGCAAGAGAATCATCCTTGTCTTTCTCCAATCAAGTTTTAAATTTTGTGGATGAAATTTCTATAACGGGTAGGTTGTAACGACTCATGTTTATAACACATGACCAATTTTCAAAATTTAGACAATGTTGATCAGAGATGTGCTCGATGTTGACTTTTTACGTGGGTGAGATTCAATTGGATATTTATCTAGTGTAGTATAGAGGCCATCAACACGAGTTCACTAACTAGCGGCATGTTCATTTCTATATTGTAATTTTTAAGTTATGGAAAAGTATTGTAGCTTTTAATTCTGGATAAGTTAAGACTTAAGAATGACTCACCAACTTACAAGGCTTTGATTATTTGGTATTTCATCACATGAAATGATATTAATTTGTTCGCTTATGCAAATTTATGAGACTTTTAAACATAAAATGTCATCATTTTATGTGTGTTTGAGCATGTAAACAAATAAATTTAAGATGTACTAGAGAGAAGACATCTGGTATAGAATTGTGCTTATAAATAGGCATTATGCACGAATTTCAAGGAAACAATGTCATGAAACCCTAACAGCCACCTCCATTTTCTTTCAAATTCGTGTCATTTCAACTTCACCATGAAGCTACCTTTAAACCTTTATAACTTCCACATTTTTCAGAGTTAGAAAGAAAGTTTGATACCATTGTAAATCAATCTTGTGTGAGGAACTACAAGGTCATACCAATATTCACCCCAGAAACACACTAGAAATTGGTAAAAACCAAAGGTGAATTTGGCTTGACAACACCATAAACCACCACCCTCCTCCACCTAGATCAACCACGATTCACGGCATTTAAAGCTTCACTGCCACCATCACTACTTTTCTACACCACCAACAATCTTCACCCATAAAGACCCGAGCACCGGCTATGTCACACGAGTGAAAACGCACCTCCAACGTAATTTGAAGCCTTCTCCACATGCCACCAAGATTTGCTGCCACCACCGGCAAGTGGTAATGCACCACCCACCTTGCAAGATTCTAGTAACTCTTGTGAAGCATAGCCAGGTCCTCCCTTAGCTCAAAAATTCCGACATCAATGAGTTCAAACTCCACATTGTTGAGCTTAATTCTTAAAGTTGATATGGCTTACCAGTGGTAAGAGAGTGTCAACCATCAGTAGCAACGCGTCAAGAGATTGTGGGCAAGCTTCCCATGTCCTTAATTTCATCCAATTTGGCCTTAACCAAACACCCAATTTTGGATGTGATCCCATGCTTTTGGCAATAATTCGAGTCAATGACAGCGAGGAATCACCAAATTAAGGTAATTTCTTGCTTTTCTTGTCCTCAACTTTGTTTTGGTATTTTTTCGATCGGAGATCAAATTTGTGAATCGACTGAAAGTGGAGGCTCAATTACATTCTTAGAGGTCTCAAGAACCTAACCTAGTGCTCAATTTCAGTTAATTTTACAGAAATCAAAAATCTCTATTTTTGGATAATTTACCGGTAGTGGCTATTTCGTAATTATCAAAATTGATTAACTTTGGTAATTAATGGTTTCTAAGAATAATTAGGGACTCAGGGGACTTCTCTGAGCCTGCAGTTGATTTTTCAGTAATTGAGAGGATTTTTTGTGAATTATTCTAAACATTTGTGCACAATTGACAACTGGTTTGAATATCTAGTAGGAGCACGCATATGATCTGTGAGTGTAATTTATTTTCAACTATTTTGGGATTATTGTATGCTACAATGCTTTATTTGAATTTGATTGGATTTGATTAGTCTTTCATGCTTTTAAGTTTACTCTTATTAAATATATAACGTGTTAAATGTGATATTTGATTTTACGCTCGACGTATATATGGTTTTTATTGGAACTTCATATTTATTTGGAATAAATATGAAGTTAGTAATTTTGAAGGTTATTTGGAAATTTATGAAGTATCTGAGCATTTATAATAATTAGAAATTGCCAAGCACACATATGATCTGTGAGTGTAATTTATTTTCAACTATTTTGGGATTATTGTATGCTACAATGCTTGATTTGAATTCGATTGGATTTGATTGGACTTTCATGCTTTTAAGTTTACTCTTATTAAATATATAAAGTGTTAAATGTGATATTTGATTTTACGCCCGACTTATATATGGTTTTTATTGGAACTTCATATTTATTTGGAATAAATATGAAGTTGGTAATTTTGAAGGTTACTTGGAATTTTATGAAGTTTTTGAGCATTTTTATAATTTTTAGAAATTGTTGGTAAAGTAATAATTTCAAGAAAAGTTATGGCTTTGATAAAATTTTAAAAAGTTTGAGACTTTTGTGCAAGTTTACAAGTTTCGAGTATTTAGTTAATACAAAACGTTTGTGATTTGAAAAACTATCGTATTTTACATGGATTTGGAAATAGAATTTTGTGACGTTTGATTTATATGGATATGATTTGGTCGGATTCAATTGTGAAATGATTAAAAATGTACCACGCAGAACCAGTGTTATATATGTATGATGAGATTATGCGGGCTATTTATATATTGACATCGTCTGTCCAACCAGTCAACGAAAAAGAGACGATGAGAATCCTACCTCAACGCTTCCAAGGCGCTGAAAAGTTGAGATTAGTTTTCGTCCATCCCCCCCCCCCCCCCCCNCCCCCCCCCCCCCAAGTCTTCAAGTGCCTCAAACGCATGAGATCTTTGGACATGCACTAGGTGTATAGTGTGAAACACGGATATTATGGCAGTGATGTTGCTATGGTGGTACACAAGTTTGATATTCATGATTATGCCTTCCCTTGCTATGGTTATGTGTGCTACCAAAGCGGTGAGGCCACAACGCCTTTAGGATATTAAAAAGTTGTGATGACCATAAGAGTCATGTGATGTTGATGGTGATGTGATGTTGATGATGACGTGATGATATTGATGTTGATTGATGATTCATAATTTTAAAATTAATTTTGGCTTTTACTGGTTTTGGCTGTCAATTTGATTTCATGGGTTATGACCCATTGAGTTAACATTTTATTGAGATTCGTTCATCAAATGAATTTAAAAATTTTATGGAATTTCATTTACAGGTCTAATAATTGATCTGCAATTTTAAGTAAAAGTGTTAATTGCATTTTTCTCCTAAATCGTGTTTTAATGATTAAATGATTTTCAAAGAAAAATTTAAGAGTTTTATGAAAACATTTTTAAAACATGGAACTTTTCAAACAGTGATGTGAGATCTCGAGAGTAAGAAATTTTACTTTATTAGACATTTATTTTGTAGCTAGCTAGGAAACACTCATTGATATCTTCGTATCTCATGTTTTATGTTTTAACTTTGCTTTCTACGTCATAGCTGAGTTGACAGGTTTGCTCGTGGGCATTGAGATCTACCGCTTTTGCATGCTTGCTGCTATGCTTTTATTTATTTGCTATCATACTATAAACTTGTTCGCTTAAAAACCATACTTGCATCTTATGTTTTTCAAACCCTTCTCTATATGGCTCTGATGTATTACTGAAACTTAGTTCATTATGTTTATGCACTATGTTTGTATTATTTAGTTTTTTGGTGCCATACATGTCTTTAATTTAATTTTCATTTGTCTATTAAACCCTATTTGAAGATAGTTTTATACAGGATGATCGAACAGGTATCCGATGGAATCATTCTCAGGAAAAGCCTTTCCAGAGAATTCTCGAAGGATCTTCAGGGCTTCCTGTCACAGTTTTATTCAGCCCTATGATTTTGGATCAAATTTTGGATTTGCAGAAGAAAACTTGATAAAAACCCAACCCAATCTGATGAATAAAAAAAAAAGGTATTTTTAAATTCCTATTTTTTTTCTCTCATATTTTTCTTCTCAACTAAAAAAAAAAATTATTTCTTCTCATTCTTCTATTATCTTCTCTCTTTTCTTCTCATTCTTTCTTTTACCATATTCTTCTCATTCTTCACCTCTATTGACAACTACAATGCTATTGCTACGGAGATAAATTGGTGAGGCATGAAAGAGTAGATTGTAGAGACCAAGATGATTGAGTCGATACCATAAGTCGCATCATCTAGTCTCCTCGCTCTTCACCAGCAAAACACGATGATTCTTGATCTAGTGGATTTCAATTCAATTTTTTATTTTCTTTTTCTTTTTACTATGAAGGAGGGCTAGTGGGTAGGCAGATTGTAAAGATCGAGATACAAGATTATCTCACTCGTTGACTCGATACCATCTACCGCATTGACAAGTCTCCTCACTCTTCATTAGCATAACAAGATGATTCTTGATCTAGCAGATTTCAGTTCAATTTTTTATTTTGTTTTTGTTTTTACTATCAAGGCTTAGGCTATGGTGTGAGAAATTCTCACTGAGAATACATGAGAGGACGACATAGAGTTTTTTTTTTTTTTTTTATTGTGAAAGGTTTTCATTTCTTTGCTTTTTGTATTTTTGTTTGTGATTACTAATATGTATTTGTGATCTAGTTAAAGAGAAATGAAGATAGATATCCCTATTTTTTTATTTTTTTTGTACAACCCAACTTGCACGCTATGGGTTGGATTGGGTTGGGTTGGGTTATTTCCCTGTTCGAGTTGCGTCATATACTAACCCAGACTAATCCAACATTGTTGATTGGGTTGGTTTAGTCCCAAACCCAACATATTCAACTTGATGTACATTCCTAGTTAATGTTTTTGTGGCTTTAAAAGCATGGATCATGGTTAGTTACTTAAGAAACTTTTTTTTTCATAACTATTACAAACAAGAAAATTATGAGATGGCCTAACTTCATTAGTCATGTATATCACATAATTGACCAATATGAAAACAACAATACCAAGACGTAGTTTTAATTAACGATGAAAAAATCAATATTGAAGGTTAACAATACAGAAATATCAATGGAAATATCGACATAGATAAAAATTCAAAAGAAATGATAAAAATTTATAAGAAAGTGTGGAAATTTTTAATGAAACTTTATTATATGCTTATTTATTAAATATTTTATCATTTTAACTATAAAAGTTGAAATAACATTAAAAGTGGAAATAACATTGAGTGAAAAGTCATGTTTTTTATAATCAAGAGACCTATAACATTAATTACCAGTAACAAAAATATTATTATTAAGTGATAAATTATTTATTTATTAACATAATAATACATATATATAATTACTTAAATATGACTAATACCACATAGAATTTGTTAGTGGTTAAAAATTTTACTCTTAGAGAAAAATATTGATAAAAAATATATGTTTTTGATAATTTTGCATATAATTATTAATATGCTAACTAGGGGTGTGCATCGGTTACGATCCGACCTATTTTGGAAATAACCAATCCGATCCAATTAGTGATCGATTTTTTGTTTTCCAATCCGATCCGATCCGATCTATACATTAAATCCAATCCAATCCAATCAATCCGATCCGATCCGATCTATACATTAAATCCAATCCAATCCAATCAAATTAGTAATTGGATTGGATTAGTTTGGTTGATCGGTTTCGCTTAAATTTTTATATAATTTTTTTAGACTTTTCAAAATTTAATTTTTGAGCTTTTTTTACTTTGAATATTTGACATTTGAGCTATTTTTTGTACCAAAAATTTGTTGTACTTAAATTTTGTTTAAAAAATTATGTTTTTTTCAAAACCTAACACATAAAGTGCCCACTAAGTAATCCATAAAAAATTATATGTTTTTTCAAAACCTAACACATAAATGATTAAAAAAATAACATGACAAATAAACATATTAAACTAAAACAAAATTACTACACTAATACAATAATCGAGTAATACAACTCTAAATTTAAGCTAATATAACAAAGCCTACATACATTAAACTAATTTTCATATGTTTTGTAAAAAAAAAGTGGTCGGTTTGGATTGGATCGGTTTTAGTCGGTTTTTAACACCCCGAACCGATCCGAACCGAACCGACCTTCGGTTTTTAAATTTTCATAACTGATCCAATCCAATTACACTAAAATAACCGATCCGATCAGGTTGGATTGGATTGGATCGGTTGTTTTAATCGGTTAGTCGATTTTTTTGCACACCCCTATTGCTAACCATATTGATCTAATTTACATGTGATTGTTAATATTGATATTGTTATATTCTGTACCAAAAATCTATATTTTTTCTCTGCATAATACCTTCCAAATAACAAAACTCACTCATATTATACTAATAATTTATTATTACGTAACAATTTGAACATAATGATGAAACAAATAAAAAATTTAAAATAATACAAAACAATGATTACAATTTAATAACAAAAAAAATTTATAATTTAAAAAAAAAAATATACTTATGTTGTATCTGTAAATAATATTTGGATGAATATCATTTTAAAATTTTATAATAATTAAAAAATATTAATTTAATAAAAAATTTTAACTGAATTAAAAAAAAATTAATATGAAAATATTAAAAATATAGAAAAAAAAAATATCAAAAATTTGATGGAAAATAAATATCTTTTCCATGCAATAGAAAAAAATATCGTTAAAATATTATTAGAAATTATGGATATTTTTCATGGTTTTAATCCCAATGTACGCAGGCGCTTGCTCTCGAAAAAAGCCAAATTAAAACATGTGGCACCTTTTCATTCCTATGGCGGCCTTGACTCGACTATTGCCCAGTCAACGACTGAAAGTCCTCCACTTTTGTGTTTGTCCTGTTGTGCCTTGTGGGGGACCCAACATAAAATAAAAAAACAGAAAGAATTGTTTTCCTTTTTCATCCCTTTCAAAAGCCTCATGAACCACAATCTTTGAAAAAAATTCCTATTTATCACTTTTTGTTTTTGAGGATTCAATTTTTTTATAATATAATACGAAAATTTGAATCCGAAATCATTACCGGATAAAATAGTTAGTTTGCTACTGCTGCTTTACATGAAAATGTAACTTATAGTTGATATTACAATTTCGGTGATCTAATTGGTTAAATGGTATATATAGATCTTAAACATAACAGTTTTTATTTTAAAATGTCAAAAAAACTAAATTAATATCAATGAATAATAATCATGTGATTAGCTGATTAGACAAATAGTAATACTTAAAATCTGTCTAACAATAATTCTAATTTTTTTCTCACCAGCTACCCTACACTTGTTTTTTTTTTTTTTTTTTTGAATGAAAAAGACCTATCCGTAGCGGGGTCATAGGCCCAGGAGGTATTTAGCGAGTGGACCGACCAAGGCGTCTTTTTAACCTGATAGGAGTCCGCGATTGGAGCCCGTGTCGCTAAAATCTCTCACCCCCTCGTGCGGTAGCAGCGGAGAGGAACACTTGAGTCCAAATGGGGCTACCAAGACTCAAACCTCAACTTCCGTACTCGCAGGTGTGAAGGCTCGGCTGGCTCCTACCACTGGGCTACCCTACACTTGTCTTTATGCCAAGATAATCTTTTCTCATGGGGGCTATCCCATTTTGCCCTTTTGTTGTGCGTTCCACCTAGGGGTGGGCGCGGTCTGGTTTGGTTGATTTTTTATAAAAATTCAGACCAAACCATAGATGGCGGTTTAGCTTAACAACAAACCAAACCAAACCATTAGGACCATTCAAACCAAACCAAACCAAACCATTTATAAACGGTTTGGTTCGGTTTGGTTTAACGGTTTAGACTGTGATATTTAATTTTACAATCCAAAATAACTACAAGACTAAAATTTAATTTTGTAGTTCAAAATTTAAACTAATTTTAATACTACAATACTAAATTCCAATTAAAAATATTACAATTCAAAATCTAAATTAAAATAAAGTATTACAATCCAAACTAAAAATTAAAAATATATATTAGTTATATATATTATTAATAATAAAAAATATTATAAATGTATATAATATTAAGTGCGGTTTGCGGTTTGGTCTGGTCNATGACTCTGTCTATTAACTCTGTTAAGCTTATGTGGCAAAAAATAAAATAGACACTGTCAAATAGACTGTCTACTTTCAAAAAGTCTGTTAGACAGTGTGACTCAACAATTAATTATTTTTTTTATTTTTTTTTCAATTATTTTAAAATTTTAAATAGATATAATTTAAAAAAAAATTACACATAATCTATTACTTTTATTGTAAACAGATTCCATTGGAAATTACTTTTAAATATTCACTGTCTATTAAATAGACATTTGACACATAAGCAATAAAAACTTCTATTCTATGTGTCATGTAGATTCCAATCCACAGAGTAATTAAAGATGCTCTCAGACTATAGCAATTGTGAAAATAAAAATAAAAAATAAAAAAAAGAGTATGCATAAGATCATATATATTCATCTACCATCCACTACAAAAAAACAAAACAAAAAAAACAAGAAAAAAAAACAAAAAAAAAAAACTTTAAAATTAAAACAAACATAAAGCAACCCCTATTTTCCTTCTCGTTCGCCCCAAACATTCTCATCCCTAAACCTTCAAAGAGACAAATTTTCTAAACTCTACCGACTAAACTTCACCATTATCATTCATATATATATATACACACACATATATTCACGCTACTATCATATATATTTAATATTTATTATGTTCAAATATATATAATTCAAATGTTAAAATTAAATAATAAATAAAAAATAACTAAATAAATACTTATGTTTAGCTATGAAATTCAAATTCTAAAATTAAATAAAAAATAAATATATAAATACACCATTAATTTTTTTTAAAAAAAATCTATATCATTTATTCACTTATTTATAATTTAATTTTAGCTTTTAATTTTGTACATAACATTACAAATATAAAATATATCTGATAATAACCTCTTATTTATTTATATATACACACACATGGAGAACCATAAAAAAACAAACCTAGAAGTTACCTATCCACATCAGAGTAAACATAAAGAGAAACGAATCTAAAGTCAAGATTGAAACCTCTTATGGAATATTTTATTTTATTTTTATTTGTAAAAACAATATTCCAGATGAAACTACATTAATAAAGCTACATATTGAACGGGGAGAAGTCTTTTCACTACTACAGAAGATAGCTATTGACGACGGCCATACTTTTATATAGACGTCGGTTAAAAAAGAGAGCCGTCGTTGATAAAATAAGACGACGGTTAAAAAACATCAACGACGGTTTTAACTGTAACCGTCGTCTTAAGTTAATCAAAGACGACGGTTACTTCAACAACCGTCGTTGATAAAAGACAAAAATACATGTGGCATATGTGGCAGAGTATAGACGACGGTTCTTTTAGGAACCGTCGTCTATTTTGTGTCTTATAGACGACGGTTCCTTAGAAACCGTCGTCTATTGTGAAACATTAAAGACGACGGTTCCTTAAGAACCGTCGTCTATAGTTAGTGTATATTTTCGACGACGGTTTTGTTTTGAACCGTCGTCCTTTTGTGTACATTTGTCCACGTGGCGCTCTTACGTTTAGTCTCTGAAACCTTCAAAATATAGACGTTGCAAAGTAGCCGTTGCAAAAAATATAGCCGTTGTAATTTTTTTTTGCTTATATATTTTCATGTTCTAAATCAAATTCATTTCTCTCGTAATTCTTGTTCAAATTCTTTTAGTAGTGATCAAAAATATTCAAATAGCATTTATTTAAGATTTAAGTC
>QANX01000370.1:0-91577 GCA_003254975.1 Ochetophila trinervis
TTGAACTGTATATATAGTCCAATTACTACGTAGTAATTTACCCAAAAAAAATAATAATTAGTACGGTCTACTTTTATTTTCCCTCTTTCTTCATGACGCTGGAATATTATACAAATTAAAGTAAATTACATGCATTAACTTCATTCATAATTTTCAAATTTAATAAGTATGCTTATTTACTTTAAAAGTTATCAGAAATCTATACATAATTAATAATTCTTTTTTTGGTGTGCGCTGTAATTAATTTATATATGAAAGGATAAATTATTATAAACAAAATAAAATATCTAAAAATTTATCTCCACAAAATTGCCCCAGACCAAAAGTTGCTGCAAAAGCTTTATGAAATTGCAGAGGAAGGCAGATTTTTTTTTTTTTTTTTTTTATGGGTCAAAAAAATGCAATACCATTATTATAGAAAAAAATAAACAGAAAAGTTCATTTACACTTGCGACTCCCTAGAGTTATTCATCCTTCACGTATTCAAATGAAAAATCAACCTCGTCACCATTTTCCTTCGTTTGACCAATTCAATATTAATCTATAATATTGTTTTACCATGTAAAATACATTGTCAAGAGTCAAAGTACTAAAACGTATCGAAAAAAGTGTGAAAAATATTCAAATTCATCAAAGTAGAAAAAAATAAAAATAAAAAGTGTGAAAAATATTCTAAGTCATGCATATAATACAGGAAACTCGGTGCTACTAGCTATATAAATACCCTCATAACCTCCGTGGTTTTCCTCACTCAAATTATAATTCGTTTTAAACTCCCTTATATAGGTAGACATACAATTTCACTTATAACAAACTAGTTTTCTTGCTTTGCCTATCGCTAGCTACCAATACGAAGATGAAGCTCCTGAATTTGTTTTTGGTGGCTACGGCAATGGTATTCCTTATGAACATGCACCAACATGAAGCTGGTAGAGTCTTCAATAATGGAGATGGGAAATTGATGGAGAATGAGTACCTTTTGTTAGGGTCACTGGCTGGAAGTAAGACAACCCCTACTCCCAATCCTCCAACTCATATTCCTGCACCAAGCAAGGCTAAGGCTTCCACCATTATTAACCAAAAGAATTACTTTGCCGGCCACGCTCAATCCCCTCCTCCTCCTCCTCCGCGCTCATTTTCCAATACCATGGAGATCCTGTTTGTCATGGCTACTGGTCGTAAATAAATTAATTAGTACTAAAGCTAGTACTACAAAACATCCAACTATTATATCTAATTCGTCATGTATGAATAATAGGGAACGAACCCTAAATTCTTTTTTTTATATAAATTTTAATTTATATTTATCCATCGTCGAGTATGAAAAATAAAGGAAGAAAGTTAGAAACACTTATTTTTATTTTTTTTCCTTGTGAATCTTTGTATAATTTTACTAGACTCTGGATCAGTCTACAAAAGTATATGTACTAGTCCACACAGTTTTATTCTTAAAGGAATAATTGATAAGAACAAATAATTGACTTGAAGTTTTATATATATATATATATATTTATATATCTTAGCTAGTAAGGATATGCGGTCGATCTATTATTCGATCGTGTGTCCTTAATTTTAAATGTATGTACTTGTTTAATTTTTTGCAAAGAGCCAATAATATATAACATGGTAAAATTAGTTTAAATTTGATATGGAAAAAGGAAATTAATGGAGTTTATACTAGATATGTTCGAGACTAGAAATAAGATGGAACTATTTTTCCAATCTGATTCGTTTTCAAATTCACCCGTGGACTTTCAATCTTGTAGCGTGATGTATAAAGTTGAACCATGGTTGACTATAAACAATTATAATATTCAGCAAATTAAAAGTACATTTTGCCTATTGATCAGAATTAGTTTTGATTACTACCATATCTGAGTACGTACGTTAAAAATTGAACATGTATGGTTAAATATTTGATGTATGGAGAACTATAAAACCTCAATCTCAAACGAAATTACGACACATCTAACAAATCTTTTCTAGATCTGCTTCAAAATGAATCACCAATCTACTCACTGTATGTCTATAGCTATCTTCAGATATTCATAATTCCATCCATCCAAAAACTTTCAAAAAAAAAAAAAAAGGTAAAGAATGACGAAATTAAAGCCCAATGAATAGCATCACTACTGGTAGAGATCTATAAATAAAATGTTGACAAATCCACGTTCCTTTATTTTAAGCTTTTGAAAAAACTAGTAATTCAATTTGGTATTAAAGTTAAAAGTCTCTAAAATGATCTTAAGTTCAAAATTCAATAATTTTCACCTAAAAATAAAAAATATGTGTAAGATCTAAAATGAGTAAAAAAAAAAATTCCATACATGGGCCTACATGTGAGATTTTTGGGACAAATGTTAATTCAACTACTACAACTTAGGATATAAATTATTTTTTGCATTCAACTACTACATGTAAGGTTGATCCAGTGATAACAACATTCTAAATATACACCTTCAAATATGGATTTAACAAACTCTGGATTTAATCATCCTTTTCCCTTTTAATTTAAAATATATTGTAATCCATGACCAGAAAAATATATATCTATCAAATACAATGACTACGTACTAATGATAATTTCTTGAATTTAATCTAAAAAAAAATGTCCAAAAAATATTGATATTCTGCCCATGGATATATATAGATCTTTTAATTTAATTGTAAAAAAAAATTCAGAAATCTTTACATAATTAATTTTTATTTCTTTTGGTGCACTTTAATTAATTTTTAAAAAGGAGAAACATCAATGTAGACAAAATAAATTTCTACAAAGTTATTTCCCCCAAAAATGTGCCCCAGACCAAAACTTTCTGCAAAAGGCTAGAAGGCAGATTTTGATCGTAATTTTCTATGGGTCGAAAAATGCGTACCATGCATTAGTATAGAAAAAAAGGTTCATTTACATGACTTGTTATTCACGTGAGACATATATTCGTCGATCCTTCATATATTCAAATAAAAAAATCAACCTCATCAGCTTCATTCTTTAATCTGACCAATTCATTCAATCTGTCATAATCTCTTACGAAATATATATTCAAGAGTCAAAAATTCTAATAACGTATTGATCAAAGAAGTGTGAAAATATTCTAAGTCGTGCATATAATAATATATGCAACTCTCGTTCATAAACCTATATAAATACCCTCATAACCTGCATGCCTTTCCTCACTCAACCAATTCGTTTTAAATACCCCTCATATATCTCTGATAATATATAAACCAGTATAAATCTTCTTGCTTGCATTGCAAGGCACTTTCCAGTTCCCCAACAAGATGGCAATGAGGATGATGAAATTCCTGAGTATGTTTTTGGTGGCTACGGCATTAGTGTTTCTCATAAGCATGCACCGGCATGAAGCTGGGAGAGTCTTCCATGGAGATCGGAAATTGATGACGAAAGAGTACCTTTTGTTAGGGTCATTGCAGGCTGGCAGTGGCAACCACCCAGCCCCCAACCCTGGCACTCTTATTCCTGCTCCTGCAAACACCAAGGCTTCAACAATTAACCAAAAGAACTTTGCAGGCCACATGATCCAACCTCCTTCTCCATGCCCTTATTTTGATACTATGCAGGTCCTATTTGGCATGGCTATTGGTCGTAAACAATCAAACTAAATAATTCTCAAATACTTAGTTCTAATCTAAAGCATACAAAATTATGTTTTCTATGTAATTGTCATATTGTACGAATAATAGGGGAGAAACCCTAGATTCCATTTTTTCTTTAATTATTATTATTAATTTAAGACTTTTCGTTCATCAATTTCTGTTCAAACGTACTGACACTCTTAGACGTTTATGAAATTATATATATGTACCAATCTATAGTTTTTTATTTGAATAGAAAAATTAATGTAAGAACAAATAATTGAATTGAAGCTATAGATATATATATATATATATATTATATCTTGCAGATGTGGTCTATTTGATGGTATGTCCTTATTTAATTTTAAATGCCTTGGGGATTTGTGTGCACTGATCAAACTTGAAATGGTCTATGTGATGATAAAAAAAATAATTTAGCAATTTAAAATGAAAATAAAAAAATTTAGATGATTTTTTTTAATAGTTAATAATGAGGTGGGATGATGTGGTGCATTCAAATGGAAAAGAGCAAATATTCAGTTCGGTTCGAGTTAGGTTGGATGATTTTTCATCCATTCCATCCCGGACCAAAATACTAATTAGTTTTTTATATGTAAAATCCGAACTGAACCGCCTATAATTTATATATATATATATATATATATATATATATGTATCAATATCAAATGTAGTCTATTTGATGGTATGCCTTGTATAATTTTAAATGCATTGGTGATTTGTGCTGTGCACTGACCAAACTTGAAGTGAAGTTTGTGACTTAATCAAGGTTTAGAAAAGATAGCTCAAGAGTAGATCGAAATGAGATATTAACCAAGCAAATTAAGACACTAATTAATTTTCCTCCCTCGCATGATTAATGTTTAACAGTTCACATATACCATAGACGACATTTGCATGCATTAATTAATTAATTGATGATATCAAGATCTTTGAGATTGGATTGTATAATTATAGTCAAAATTATTTGGTTATTTATCACGAGAAGTCAGATTCAGATTATGTTGATATGATAGTGTCATAATCATGCATTTTTTTTATGAATCCTTGAATCACATTGAAAGTTAACATTTAAAATTCAATTAAATATAGATTTAATTTACTGACATATTAAAATTGTATTTGGAAAAAATAAGCATGTTGGATCCGATAAACCATAAATATGTATATATATATTTTTTAATTTTTTTTATAAGTTTACGCATATGAGAGCTTAACAAAAGATGTATATAAATTAGTCTGGTCTATAGATAAAACATTTTTTTTCTTGTAATTATTCTATAGATAGTACTTACTGTTAGAAGTGTACAAATAAAATCACACATTGCACAAATTTAAAGATTCTAAAAAGTATATAAAAAGTTTTGGTTCTTCATTCTATTATATAGGTTAATCTTTTAAAATGGAATTTCAAACATCTACGAGTAATCATATTTGAGTTAGGACCAAAAAAATGGAACCTCAAGCCTCTACACATAAATGTATATATTCACCGACTTGTGGGACTTGGAAGTTTAAGATTAATTTTGATTGTGTCGGAAGTATTTCAATTTGACTCTTGACAATTATAACCTAAAATAGGTCAGAAATATATATCTCTATATTGAGCGTGTCATTCAAGCTAAAGATAAAAATGGATTGTGTTGAAAAGACTTTGAAAGATCTCATATTTTCATGTCCATATATATGGATATATATCTTCTTTTTTATTTTCAGGAATGCTAACAATGATCTATCTATATATATATATATATTTGGTTTTGGAAATGATGGTGTGTTTCTTTAATTTCCTATTTATATAAATAATGGAAATGTCATTTTAGTTTGGACCATAAAACAAGCTGTCATTTAAAGAATGTTTATTTCGGACTATGTCTCTAAACTTGTACAGTCTTGATGAACTGGAATGCTTGAATATGAATATTGACCTTTTTCCCATTGTCCTTCATGTTATTTCCGTGTTCAACAATATATTTTATTTCGATTAAATTTGAGAGAGCTTGGTGGGTACGTAAGCGTTTACTTGGGCCTTGAATTGAATGTTTAAAGCTTTTTGGGGTAGATCACGTTTATTTGTATTTCTTTCTACACACATGCTTTCCTAACACATATTATATATATATATATATATATATATTNTATATATATATATATATATATATATATATATATATATATTTGCTAACCTTTTTTCACGACACGAAATTATTCAATATTTATAATAATAAATATTAAATACAAATATATGTGTGGAATGGCTTCTAGCTTCTAAGAAGTCTCCATCGGTTGGACCGGCCGCAAAGACAGTTTCGTGGACCTCTCCTCTCTGCTATCAACTAGGACTAAGTTTTATACATATTAAAAAAAAAATTACTGTTTTTTTTCTTTTCAGATTATTAAAGTTTAATTGTTATTTCAACAGAAAAAATGTTCTTAGATTGTTGAACAAAATTATTTTGTAGAAAATGAGAAAATTTATTTAACATATGACCAATACGATTAATTCTTTTGAATTAAACTACTAGCCTTGCACATTATAAATTTATACTCCAAAACCACCCTGAGTTCGCTCTATAATTATGAGACAAATAAATTGAATCGATTTTATAATATGAGAGATTCAAATTTTGTATCTTTATAAAGAAAATAGTGATTTCGCTACTAAATAATCTTCATAGGGACAGGCAGCAAATTGAAGTGTAAGTACTTACATACCCTTTGTCTGTATCAATTTGCATACCGTTTGTCCTTTTGGGGGACAACCAAAATGACAAAGTGATGGCAAAGGCACTGCTTTTTCGGAAGGATTGAGATAAAATTTACATACAACAGTGGTACTATGTCATTTTTAATTATTTTTATTAATAATGTTATATAAATTTAATCGATTTATAATCATGTGATGTTATTTAAAATAAATGAGTCTTACAAAATATTTATTAAATATCTGTTTATAAATGATCTTACAATGAGTCTCTCTCTATATATATAGAAAGAGAAAAAGAGAGAGAGTTGTTAAATTGACTAGATAATTTTAAAACCATGTATTTATTTATTAATTTTTAGATCACAACAAAAGTTAAAATTTAATTATTGATCAATTATAAATTTATAAACATACTAAAATTTTATTTAGGCAAAGTGAAACATATTAGAACTTGATGAAATATAATATCAATTTTTTAATCTCTAATTCAAAAACTGAAAAATAAAATCATAATTTTAAAACTATCAAATCCACAATCTAATTATATATATGGGTTAGATTTGGTAAAATGCTACACGATACGATAACACGACACAAAACGACATGATAATTTGTGGGTTTTGGTCTCCAATATTGAAATCGGATTGATATCAGTGTCACACGATAAGACACGATAAAAAAACAAGTTGTAACACGTTAACATGATAAAAAAAATATTAATTTAATTATTTCTTTATAGCTAATTTTTTACGTTACTTTTTTTTAAAAAAAAAATTATAAAATTTATATTTAATATATATTTATATATTGATATTTTATTTTAAATTTTATCTTTTTTATTACTTCTATTAGATGTAGAATTTTAATTTAGTTTTATAATATTTTAAATATTTTTAAATTGAAGTCTTGCAGTTAAATTTTATAGCAAATATATATACATTGACTTTTGACTTGCTCTACCTCATTTACATTTTTTTTTTTTTTTGCTAAAAGCTACCTCATTTACATATATTCACCGTTCTTTTCATGCACCGTATGTTTATGTAAAATCCAACCCTTTAATTAATTAATTACGTTGGCATATTAAATTACTTTTTCATATTTTTCTGTACTTGAATCTTTGATTAACTAGCTAGTAGCATAACATGACGATTTCTTAACTAATAGGTCTTGATATACATGCTTCGCTTTTTGCTGAACAAATTAAATGTTATTCGAATTTATATAAAATTAAAGTGTAACAATCTCTCTATGCATACTAAAAATAATATTAAAACCAGTAATTACTTATGAATTATTAACTAATTATAGTAAAAAACTGAATTAGAGCAACAGAAATTAATAAAGCATTAAAAGAATGGGTACATTAATTAACAATTTTTTGAGGCAATAAAAATTACATTGGGTTTACAACCAAAGTCAACTTGATTGGCAAGGTTGCTCCTCAATTCAAAAAGAAAAAGAAAAATAAAAAAAATTATACACTATACAGTAAAATTATGAGCAGCGAAAGAATCCAGAGAAAAGTCAGGTGGTGGTGTAACGTGGAAGTGGTCTTATACATTCAAGTGCATATGCGGTGCTTTGTCCAGGAATGTAAGTGCATGGATTTGGACCAGATGGAGTAAGTTGACCCTTTGGGAGGACCTCAAGCACAAGACTGTCTTTCTTCACCCATTGCTCTCCTTCCATTGGCCTCCAAGCTTCCAGTAGTTGTAGGGAGACAATCAAACTCATACAAATGAATACAACAGTGAAAAGGATTTTCCTTTGACTGAAAACCATCTCTTTTTTCTTTTATTTTTTTTCTTTACCAAACAAGAAATTCAGGTTTTATTAAGTTGTCAAGTGGGTTGTGATCGAACAGAACAAGTCTGAATTGAAATGGATTTTCTGAGACTGTTTGTGGTGTAGTATGAGTTTGTGGAGGAAGAGCTACGCTTATAAAGGGTTGCGTTCCCTTTGAGTCATTTTTCAATGGTATGTCTTTGACTAGCTAAGAGGGTTTGACTTTTGAGTTTTGAATTAGCTCTGGTTAACGGGTTGGAATAAATCAAAACTCGAATACTTGGGCAACAAACAGTGTACTTGATTCTTGTGGGGCATTTGCGTTTATATTATAGCATAATTAAAAATAGGTCTCTAATCTGGGGTCAAAATTTTGAAAACTCTAGCAGAGAATTATAATTTACGAGCATTAAAAGGTAAAGCATATATTTGTTGATTCTGACCCGGCCTCTGTTTCGGGGACAATGCAAAAATTGAAGGAAAGCAAACATATATGTAAGAGGTCAAATATTTATCTGCCCCTTGGATTATTATTACCAGTGGTCAAATGGATTTTAGATACAAACTGCTTTGCTCACGGAGTTTCTTTTCTTTTTTCATGAACTTTTCTCGACTTGAATGTCCAATGTACCAAGTCTACCATTTTCATAATATATATTAAACACAGTAAAATATACGATACAAAAAAAAGGAGAAAAATCTATTCCCCAAACAGAGGGAGAACCAAATGGAACAAAGTAACGTCAGTGCTGATGTGTGTGCATACCGCATCCGATGCATGCATGCATGCATACATGCATACTTACTTTCTACGACCCCAAATTTATTTATTCAGTTGTATGCAAATTTTTCTCCAATAACGACAGAGAGGCCCTATACTTACCTGAAAGTTTCACTTGTACCAAGCATCAACATCGAAGTTAGATCATTTGATTACTGAGATATTCGTTAAATTAAATGGCTAGGGAGCCAAATAAGTAACAATCAGATAAGTCGTAATAAAAAGCAATATTTTGAGAAGTAGGCTCCAGATTTTCTTGTCGCAGCAATCCTTAACTAAGGTTTAAATTCAACGCCCAAATGCGGAGTTAAAATGCTTGCTTTTATGCAATTGAACATACAACAAAAATCACAACGCAGATCAATATCTATGTCGATATTAGTACACAAATTCATTCAAGGATTGGAAGTTTGATAACAAAGCGTTAATATCTGACATAATGACATGCATCTGTATTAGTAAACAAGAACACAACCCAGTGACTCACTATTCTACAACAAGCTGCATTGAAAAGCTTATAAATACATCTTTACAACCGGATTATTTTGACAGAGCAGCCGCCAGTTTCTCTTTCAACTGTTGGGCATCAGCACCGTGAGTCTGAATGGAGAAGGTATGAACAATTTTGTCATCTTCCGTTATGGAAACATTGGAATCTTGAGCTACAATTTGATGCTCCATAAACGTTTTGATGACTTTAGAAACTGGATGAGAGTCCAATGGACAGCTTGTCCTCACGACTGCATCTTCATGTCTTGACTGAAAATCAATGTCTGACACTGACAATGGCTTCTGCTTATTGTTTCCCATTTCCTTTTCAGTTTCCATTACCCTGATCTTTGTCTGAAGATCAGTAATGTATGTAATGGCGTCGCCGAGAAGAGAGGCTTTGTCCATCTTTGAGATGTTTGGAACAACAGCTCTTAGTGCGTAGAACCTCTGGTTAAGCTTCTCACGCCTCTGCCGTTCTGCTTCCACATGATTTAGCGGTTCTTCTCTCCCATTTGCTGGCTTTCTTCCTCTCTTTCGTGGTTTCCGCTCATCAAGCTGAGGCGATGAGTCATCCCTAGTGAGCTCAAAATTTGAAACTTGTGTCTGAGCATTGAAACCTCCAACCATCATTTGGTTCAGTTGTGGAAACAATTTGGCTTCATTTGCATTACTTCGACATCCATTAGAGGTACCTATTGCTTGTAGTTCAAACGGTTCTGAAGCCAAAGAAGAATCATCTTCTACCTTTGGAGAAAAGTTAATGTTGACAGATTGTGATTTTGTACCACCCAGACTTAGTTCACGCCCAAAGATCATCGGAAATGCCTTGGCATGTACAGAAGAACAAGTACCCCCAAATACACTCCTCACCATATCCACAACCTTTTGATCTTCTGGTGTTGATTTCATTGAACCAAGCTCAACAACTCCACCTTTCACAGGCACCAAAACCAGAGTCTGGAATCCAGCCGCTCTAGCTAAAAAAGATCTTGATTGATAATAGCGTGAACAACCAGACATATCCGAACACCAAATTGATTTACCAGACTTGTATGCCTCACCAGGACCACAAGGGGAATCAACTTGAAACATATAATACATGCAAGTGAGGTAAAACATCTCTACATCTGACACTGTATGCAACCTTCTAGCATAATTGTCCTTGTCTGAACCACCAAAACATGCATGGAGTTTCTCAAGCACCTTCTTCTTCAACTCCTCTTTCTTCTCCACACCTTCCAAACTACCATCCATACCAGATATCTTACCAGCAGTTCCAACACCCTTTGGATCCCTGCAATGTCCATCACCCCAAATCAAGGCAGAACCACCAGATTTCGAGCTTACAATCTGCCAAAAGATAGCATAACTCCAATTAGATCCTTCCACCAGTTGGCAAAGCCCCTGCTGTACACCCAAATCACCAGCAGGCGTAACCAAGTCTGACATCACATTATTAGAAGCCAATGAGATCAAGAATTGGCATGCTTCAGAATCCAATACTGATTCCACCATGACCCTGTCTTCTTCATTCACCCAAAAATTACCAACCATCTTACTCCTTTCCACAACTTTCTGACACAAATCTCTCAGACTCTCAAACTATAAAGCATCAACAATTATCTTTCACTAAATCTAAATTATAATACTGTAATTCAACATAATTCAGATATGAAAAGTTACTTCAAGCAATTTTTTTCTGCCAACCGCGCATGAAAAAAACTAGTAACTATTTACGTCTTGAATCACAAAAACATAATTCCAAAATTCAAAAAATCAAAGAAGAAACTTATCAGCTTCTTCAACAGCTCAGATGTCTAATAATCCACAGAAATTCAGTCCTAAAATTCAACAAATTCCAAAAAATGAATCTGACCCAAAAAATGAATTTGACCCGTTAAAAAGAAATTCCAGAAGAATCCACATACAAGAATTCTGAGATTGTTGCTAAAGTTCCTCAAGTCTACGGGGGCGCGAAAAAAAACTCTCTCGAGAAACAGAGGCAAAGAATGATACGAGCAAGTATTACGATCTTAATTACCTGAAATGAAAAAGGGTTTCTTCCTCTTAGTGAATTAAGCTTCAAAGACAGATTCCCCAATTTCAGCCGACTATAAGTACGACAACCACTGTGAGCCTCGGTTACAGATCTAAATTTTAGGGTTCCCTCATTTTTTTTGTCTTATCACCTCGATGTGACTTTTTCTTTGGAACCTTTGGGTTTTTTGGCCACTAACAAAAAATACATAAAATTGAGGGAAAAAAGAAAAAGAAAAAAAACTCGTTTTCTGTCAAGAATAGGAGTACTTATTTATTTTTATATTTTAAAATTAATTATTATACTTTTTATTTTTATTTTTTTCTGAATAAGAAATTTTTTTGAGATGTAGAAGTTGACCCTGCAATCCAAACAAAAAGTATAATAATTATAATTGAATATTATTTTGAATGTTAGGCTTAAGCTCTCTAATAATAATTGGAAGGTTGTTTAGAATGCTAGATCCTCTAACATTCTTGCAGATGCTTTGGCAAAGAAAGCTATAGCCTCTATTTGTAATTTTCTTTTTCTATTCCTCGAATTTGGCTTGGCTTCCTGCTGATCTTATTCCATTTAGTTTCTGAAATGGCAGAAAGTGAGCTTTTGTTGTAATTCCTCCCTTTGTGAAGCTTATTGTGTTTAATAGCAAGCTTATTTTACAATAGATTAAAAATTGTTGTAATCAAACACACTGTAAATTTAGAATATTTGATCTTCAGAATCGAACATTAACAGTCGGATTTCAATAATCAAAATTTAAAATATTTTTTTGATGGATATCAAAATTTAAAATATTAACATGCGATTCCATGACTAGATTTAAGGATAATGCAGAGAAGATTTGTTATGGCATATCAAATACAAAAATAATGGGTTAGGTTGACCAACAAAAATAATATGAAAACAATGGGTTATGGCCCATGGACCCTAGTTTTAAGGTCCATTACGAGCTTCTCTCATATGGGCCTGTACCATTGATTGTTGCTTCATATAAAAAAAAATTTATATTGTTCAGGCAATAAGCTATCTACAATTACATTAAAACCCACCAAAAAAAACAAAAAGAGACAAGGCTATTTACGTTATTTTTATGACTTTTTTGTATTGTTATAATACTATATTTTTTATTCTCCAACTTCTAAAATTAACAAAACAAAAAAGCAAATAAGAAATACATACACTTGGATTCACCAAGTAAATAAATAAATGGTGTTATGTAGAATATATACTGAATTGGTACATACATATGTTACATGTTGCGAAGAGGATGCGATCAATGGCAATGGGTTATACTCGATTTGGGGATGTAAGTGCAGGCCTTTGGTGGCCCAAATCTTGTATCACCTGGGATTTCAAACTTTGCTCAAAGGCCTTCCCTGCTTACCACAAATACATGAATACATCATACTTCCCTATTATAGGGATATAGACCAATCACTTGAACATGAAAAAAGGTACTATATTTATATGTATGTATATATTATAGATAAAATATAAAAAATTTGATGACTCATTTTTTATCAAATTTTTAAGATCAGTGGTAATTTAATATGATATTAGAGCCTTTTAGGGATCATGGATTCAAAATTCAACAACTTTATCCAAAAATAAATAAATATATATAGACTCAAAATGAGCCAAAAAGAAGCCGGACTGAAATTATATATGTAATGACCCAAGTGATCCTCTATGTGAGGACCTATATTAAATATAAAATATAAAAAATTGATGACCTATCTAGTAATTCAATAATACATAGTCGATAAAAGCTAGTTTATGCATACAATACTATTGTGAAATTGCAGCATTACTTCACTCATTCAAGGAAAAGGCATAGAAAATACAAGCTTAATTATGTATATTATATATATATATATATATAACATTTTAGATTTTTGATAATACATTTGCAATATTTATTGGCATATACAATTATCATTATATATTTGTTCAACTTTTATTAAAAATATATTTAAAATTAAAGGTATAATAGTAATTGCATATGCTAACAAATGCTGCATATAACAGTAAAAATATTGTCAGCTTTCTATTATATATTTGTCAAACTCTTATTGGAAAAAGATGATATACTTAAAATTAAAAGTATATATAACAGTAATTACATATGTTTGATAAGATATCTATTTTAAATTAAATTTACCACTACAAAAAAATGGATGTTTTGTGACGGAAATCTTTGTGACGGAACTGTACCCGTCACAAAACACTGTTTTCTGTGTCGGAAATTTCAACTTCCGTCACAAGTGTAGATTTATTTTCCATTAATTGTAACAAATATTTGGCCGTCACGAATTCAGTTGCGCGGGAACAACATTTTGAATTTTTGTTTGCATTTAGTGACGTAAAATGACAAATGTCGTCACTAATTGCGTTCCAAAAATATTAAAAAAATTATTTTCATTTCTGTGACAGTTACTACCCTGTCACAGTTGCTTTAAACATTTAATTGGCACTGTTGGTCACCGGCACAGTTGCTAAACAGATCTGTTTTTTGGATATGCGGTGCCTTACTTCGAAGTATAAAAAAAATTGATTTTTTGTGACGGAAATGTACCCGTCACAAAAAACAGTTTTCTGTGTCAGAAATTTCAAATTCCGTCACAGTTGTGGATTAATTTTCCATTATTTGTGACAAATTTATTGCTGTCACGAATTCAGCTGTGCGAGAACAAAATTTTGAATTTTTGTTTGCATTTAGTGACGTAAAATGACAAATGTCGTCACTAATTGCCTTCCAAAAATCAGATGAAAATTATTTTCGTATCTGTGTCGGTTACTACCCTGTCATAGTTGCACCAAACAAGAAAAAAAGACTTTTTGTAATTGAAATCATTGTGACGGTCACTTAACTGTCACATAAATAGAGCCTATAGTGACGAATATATATGGATGGTCACAAGTAGTACACTAAATGTGACAAATTCTATATCGTCACAATAGGTCGTCACTAATTGTCATAAAATTTTTGGAGCCAAAAAAAATTTGAATTTTTTGAGTTTATCTGTGACGGAAATCACAAATATTGTCACAAATTACATGAAAAAAATAATTATTTAATTAGAAATGATTCTGTGACAATATTATATCTGTCACATTTGAATTTATTGTTAATTATGATATTATATCTGACACCGAAGGTATTCTTTATAATTTGTGGGGTTTAAGTTTGATAGGTTAATAGAAGTTGGTTTGTTGTTTTTTTTAATGATTTTTTAGGCAATCAAACATAGGATTTATGGAAAGAAGATATCCACTAGCCCTAGGAATCTAAGTGTTATTATGAAACTTTCAGATCTCAACGTTGACCGAGTTTGACCGTGTGAGGAGCTCGGGGTTGACTTTTTGTGTGAGTGTGTTGTGGCTTTGAATGTGGTGCTATTGCGTAGAGCTAGTCGATACGAGTTCGTAGACTAGCAGCACGCTCGATTCCGAGTTAAAACCGAGAAGTTATGGTTGAAATAGTGTGAGGGGCATTTTGGTAATTTTGCAAGGCTGACATTTAAAGAGTGAAATGACTAAACTGCCCATACTGGAATTTCTTAAGTTTTCCAGAAGGATCTGGAATTGGGGGCGCGTCTATTTCTCCCCCCCCCATGGTTTCCCTTCGGCAGCAAACCCCCCACCCCGCACCTTCCTCTTCCGCCAGCAACGGCTAATTTTCGGCGAGATCAGGCCGGAAATTACCCGGGAAATGACGCCGCTGACCTCCTCTCTTCTTTGGCACCGGTGGTTTGCCGTGATGGAGCCCAGATCGCCAGTAATCACAAGAAACCCGGTCAGCCCCTTTTTCTAATTCACCAGATTCCGGCGAGTTTAGGCAGTCCCACCACCCGAAAAAGGTAGCCCACGTCCCCTTCCACCATTCCGCTCCAAGCGGTGCCCGTGAAACGCCGTGAATTCGCCGGAAAACGTGGAGAAGCCGGCGGACCGGTGGCTTCTCCGGTCGCTGGATTCCTGCTATTTCCGGCGACGAAACCGGTTTGGTCCCCCTCTTTTGGGCCTCCTGAGTTTGATTCCGGCACACGTTCTTCCTAAATCTCAGTCGTGTAAGCGGTGCGAATTACCCTTATGACTTGGTCGGTGAATATTGTATAGGAGTGTTTCCTGTGCAGGCTTATGACTATTTGCTTTTGGGGAGTGTTAGAAAACAGTCGAAATGTTGCCGGAATTTCTAATAAAATTTCCGGCAGTAGATGAATTCTTTTAGTCTGCTGGTTTTGTCGGCTTTGGAATAGTAGTTTAACGAATTTTTATTGACTGCTTGTGGCTTAGTGGCAACATTAAGCCACGCAGGCAGATCCAGGTGGGACGGGTCCTGTCAGTCCAACTATGGTTTTGTTTGGTATTAGCCAGCTTCTTTGATTCCACTTACTTTTTGGACATTGGATATATTTAATTCCCCTTGCTGGTTTAATTCTATTCATTTCTGCTTAATTATTTTGAATATATTATAACTTTGCAATATAATGGAGGCAATGCCAATTTATAATATGAAGAGTGAACTATAACAAAATCATTGTTTATTTAGAATTGATAAACAATTGAGAGCCTGCTTTGTGGAGTTTGCAATTTTGATTTAGTGGATGAGATGCATAATTTTGGATTTTCACTTTGCCTAGCCATTTTTAGTCCAACAGCCAAAAGCAAGCACTTTTTACAATATTTACCTTTCTATTAGGGCTTTTTGTATTATGGGAATGAATCGGTATGTATGTTTTTTCCTTATTGGATATCTTATTGTTATCATGTCTGCAATACTTGCCTTGAGTGTTTCTGTTGTATTACAAGATGCATTTTTGATAGATGAAGGCATATGCCTCATATATATGCTTCTATGGCAAACTGTTGATTGTTCATAATTGTCATTGTAGGTGGTGCAACATTAAAGCACTTCCAGGTGCCAATCGGTTGGTTAAACATTTGGGAAGTCATGGAGTGCCTATGGCATAGGCTTCAAATTCTCCAAGGGATAACATAGAAACCAAGATTTCTTTTCATACTGGTATTCTTTATAAGGGATGCTTTAAACTATAAATATTTGTATATATTTATTTATCTGTTTGTGTGATGTATTGGAAAATTATTCACTAAGTATGTAATAGGACAAGTGCTTAGTGAAAATTTTTTGAACACTTTATATCAAATGTTTTAATGTTAAATGAATTTTACAGTGTTGTTTGACTATTTATTCTATTTGAATTGTATTACTTACTGATCATATTCAATGGCTTGTGTTTGAATGGAATAGACCATATTAACATTAAAATGGGTGAATAAAAAATTAATTGAAAAAATGTAGCTGGAAAAAACAAAGATTTGGTTTTCTGTGACGGGAAACCGTCACAAAACCGTCACAACAACTATGTTTATGTGACGGCTGCGAATAGTGACAATTATATATCAGTGACAGAAATTCGTCACAGAGTTGTCACAGATGAGTGTCGTTGGCAACACAAAATAAAGGGTCAGTTGTGCAATTGTGACGGGAATCTGTCACAAAGTCGTGACTAAGCCGCACAATTGTCACGATTAGTTGGCCGTCACAATTAAGTAACAGTGACGGTTATCCGTCACATTACTGTCACAAATGTCGTTATTGTGACGGAAGAGGATCCGTCACTTAATCTTTGCCGACGGTGGCTCGCCGGAAAATTACAATGGGTTGGAATATAAGTGACGGATTTTTGCCGTCACTTAAACTACATTTTTTGTGACAATGAACAGTAAACGGTCACTGAAGAGAATTTGTGTCGGGGCTATTGCGAAAGCACTATGACGGGTTAGTTACCATCACAGTTGGTGGATTGTGTGATGAATCCGTCACACATACTATACGTTGTGACAAATTTGCTTCCGTCACAAAACATCGTTTTTTTTTGTAGTGTACAGATGTATGGTTAGGATACTAATTTTGAAATATATAGAGTAGGAGGTTTAAAATAGCTCCTAGTAATGCTCCTAGTATCTATAATATTTTATTGCAATCTTTCTTGATATGATTTGTAACAGTAGAATCAATATGTACAAAGTATATATTTATAATGTATGCATAAACAGTGAAATCAATACAAGTTTGAGTTTATTTTTGAAAAAAATAGTTAGTAAAGGTTCTTCTTTTTCATCAATGCCAACAAAGACAATTGTCAAAAATTTAAAATGATAAATTTGATTTAAACTAAATTTCAAAAGCTGCGATTAAAATTAACTCATCATGAGGTGAGATACTTTTTCTACATATTCTCTTGGCGGAAGTCAATAATGTCTGAAAATTTAATTTCTCTCAAAATTAGTTTCCTCATATATAATAATATATATATATATATATATAATGTAGTAATTTTGTACACACACCTATGTTATTATAGGCGAGTGCTTTTGATTATATGTAATTATGGTCATATTATATCCCATAAATTATATGTAATGGGATAATGTATTTCTTAAATTGCATAATAAATCGGACACCTATATCCACAATAACGTGGACATGTACATGTACAAATTATAGCAGGCACTACAAAAAAAAAGGGGCTTTTGTGACGGAAATTCTTCTGACGGTAAATTGCCCGTCACATAAAGGTGTTTATAGTGTCGGACTTATCAACGACCGTCACAATTTTTAATTTATTTTAGGGTAAATGTCACGCATTTTTGCCCGTCACAAATTAACATGAATAGTGGGGCTAAATCCCTGTGCGGGAAATTTTTTTAAAATTTTTTGAGTTCATCTGTGACGGAAATACAAATTTCGTCACAGATTCCATGAAAAAAATAATAATATAAAATTTGCAATGATTCTGTAACAGTGTTATATCCGTCACATTTGGATATTTTGTTAATTGTGACGGTCATTCTGTCACAATTACATTTAAAATTCAAATACAGGTTTAGATTTTGACCGAAAAATTTTGGAGGGAAATTTTCCTCCCATACAATTACAGAACTGTGACAGAATTTTAAACCTTTGTGTCACAATTGCTAATTTTATTTTAAATTTTTTTCCTTTTAAATATATTTAACACTTATAAAAAATTAAGATCAATTTATTCTTCTCATATGTGCAGGGGCCAACAAATCTCTGTTTTGCTTGTGGAGGCCGAAAGTGAGAGGGAGAGAAGAGATAAAATTTGCTTTTTAAATTTCTACCCACCCAACTTCAATCTATTTGTCCACCAAAGGATTCGAACCTTTTAAATCCACTGGGAAGCTTAGATTTTAGCCTTTTTCCCTCTAGATAGCTCAAAATAGGGGTGGGAAAAACCGAACCAAACCATTCAAACCGAACCAAACCGTTGCTTTTGGTTCAATTTGTAAAAAATAATGGTTTGGTTTGGTTTACTATGTTAAAAAACCGTCATTAATGGTTTGAATTACGGTTTGGATATTTTTTGGACCAGACCAAACCGCAAACCGCACTTAATATGATATACATTTATAATATTTTTTATTATTAATAATATATATATAACTAATATATATTTTTAATTTTTAATTTTTAGTTTGGATTGTATTACTTGTTTTAATTTAGATTTTGAATTGTAATATTTTTAATTTGAATTTAGTATTATAGTATTAAAATTAGTTTGTTGTTAAGCTAAACCGCCATATATGGTTTGGTCTGAATTTTTATAAAAAACCAGACCAACCCAGACCGCGCACACCCATAGCTCAAAACATTTGATTTCCTACACTCTCATATGTAATCTAAAATACCCCGTCACAGGAAAATATTAAAAATTTTTAAATTTGACCAAGTTTGACCGGGTTGACTGTAAGTGGGCCCGGAGTTGACTTTTTCTATGGTTTTAGTTTTGTTTTGACTTTGATACCAATGCCTAGAGCTCATTGATACGAGTTCGTAGACTAGTAATATGCTTTATTCGGGGCGAAGACCGAGAAGTTATGGTTAAAATAGTGTGAGGGGCATTTTGGTAATTTTGCAAGGCTGACATTAAAAGAGGAAATGACTAAATTGCCCTTACTGGAATTTCTTAAATTTTCCAGAAGGGTCTGGAACTGGGCTCGCCTCTCTCCCCCCCCCCCCCCGATTGTCTCCCTCGTGCAGCAGCCCCCCCCACCCCGAGCCTCCCTCTTCCGCCGGCAACGGCTAATTTCCGGCGAGATCAGGCTGTAAATTACCTGGAACCTGAAGCTGCCAATCTCCCCAACTCAACGGTGCCGATGACAGGACGTGGAGCAGCCCAGATCGTCGGGAAACGGGGTAAACCTGGTCAGCCCTGTTTGTGCAATCGCCGGATTTCGGCGGAAATTGGCCTACCCGTTGCTCAGAAAAGATGGCCTGGGGCCTCCTCCACCTTTCTCCACCGAGTTCTAGCCGTGAATCGCGGTGGATCGCCCAAAACATCGAAGAAGCCAGTGGACCCATTTCTTCTTCGATCGCCGGATTTCAGCGGGTTTCCGGTTGCGGGTATGGTTTTTTTCTCCTATCTTGGGCCTTCTAAATCTGACTCTACCCTTCGTTGAACTCGAATCGTCCTCATTTGATTGGTACAAGGAAAGGATTCGGAGCTGCGATTTTCCGGCGAGATTTTCCGTCCAATTGCGGTAACCGTTGGTCAATGTTTTTGGAATGGTTGAGTTGTAGGTCTGGTAAGATCCTAATCTTGGTCAGCTTTGTTATTATTTGAATTTTAGTTTGTGGATTTGAGTTGCAGGTTCAATTCGGTTAGCTTCAATTGATAGCTTCAATTTGAGTTGCAGCTTTGTTTTGATGATTTTCTGAGTTGTAATGTGAATAACTGATTTGTATGTGAGATTGGAATTGTTATGGATGTATTGTATGTGATTGTGGTTGATGATGTGGTGATTGTGGGAATTGTTGAATTTTTGAGAAAGTGTGATTGTTGTAGGTGTGATGGTTGTAATATAGTATATTTGAATTAAGGTTGAAATATATATAACTGTGTGTTAATATATATCCTCTTGTTTTCAATTAAAAGTTCGAATTTGATGTTCTAGAGTTTCAATTAAAATATTTTTGGGTAATTATTTTGTAATTAACTAAGTTTTCTTTAACACTGGTTTAGTAGGAAAAGGGGAAAAATAAATATAGCTTAAGCTTCAAATTTTGATGAGCTTGCTGATGAAATCGGATAGGAAAAGGTGAATAAGATGTTTAATGTTGCTTTTCTTAGTTATTCCTTTGAAATAATTGTTTTTATATTCAATGAAATGCAATGGTGAAAATTTGGCCAAATGAATCTAGATGAGATCAGTCGGCTTTGATGAGCTAAACTCAAGCTCATCAGTTTCACATTTCTCTGTCATATTTCAGGTTTGCATAAAGCTTTCATTTTTTTTCTTTTTTCTTTTTTGTATTGATTTTCAGTACTATAATGTGGACATAATAATAAGTCAAACAATGTTTTGTACTTATGATCTATTACACAAACCTAAAACCTACAATTTAACATAGTGGCCATCACATGAAAACTCTTAGTATATGTTTCAATTTAACCTCAGAATACTGTGATTATAAGTATTATAACATAATTTTTTATTAATATAAAATCTCTTTGGTGGCAGGCAAGAAACAATGCTTGGGTTTTGCTCTCTGGTTCTGTAAGCATATTCAGCAATCTATATGTACTGGTTTATGCCAAATTAGGTTTTTAATTGGATGCTTACTTAAATTTGTAAAAACTTCTACTTAAGTTGTTACAAATATGCATATGACCTATGCAATTCTAAATTACAAGTGAGCAATTTTTTATTTTAATTTTTGATTGGATGGAGTCAAAAACTTGTGGCATTTATTTTTGGTTTATTGTTGTGTATATTTGTAGATGCATGCATTTGCTGTTTATGCATATTTGATTTTTTATGCACACATATACAATGCATATAAAGTGAATAATAATCAATCTTAGATTTGGTGTCTAAGTACTAATTTTGTTTTGATGAATTAGTTCAATTTGTAAACTTTGTTGATCTACCTTGAACATCTGCAGGTTAACTTTTTGAGCCAAATTTGACTTAGTCACAAAGGAGATGGACCAAAAGTTGCAAAACGTTTAATAGATGTATAGCAGCTAATGATGATATTGGTGATGATGCAACACTTCACTTAGTCGACTTAGTAGGTTCAGAGTGAGCAAAATGAACAGGGTCTGATGGGTTGCATTTAAAATAAGGTAGTTCAGTTTATGTTGTAGTTATGCAGAAACTTATTTTGTTTCCTCAATAGATAATTTGTACTGTGAACACTTCTAGTGGAAATAGTCAGTTTTTGAACCCTTCATGTACAATATCTTAATGTAATATGAATTTCAAAGTGTTGTTTGACTACTTATTTTATTTGAATCGAACTATTTACTGATCATATTCAATGAGATGTGTTTGTATGGAAGAGACACCATATTAACATTAAAATGGGGTAGGAAAAAATTACTGAAATAAAAAATAATTGAAAAAATATAGCTGGAAGAAAATAAAAAAAAAAGCCTACTGTGACGGTATAGATTGTCACAGTATGTTAATTGTGATCGTTTACCGTCACAAAACCGTCACAAATATGAAATTGTGACAGTTCATATCGGTCACTAAATCAATGAAATATATCATTGTTTTCACAAGTGACGATATCTAAAGCGTCACAGTATGTTTACTGTGACGGTCTACCGTCACAAGACCGTCACAGATATTATATTGTGACGGACCAAATTTCGTCACTGAAACCTTGCCGGCGGCGACTCGCCGGAATGTCAAAATTTCCATTAAAATTTGTGACCAACTAATGCCGTCACATAAAGGCAGTTTTTTGTTATGAAGAACAGTATTCCGTCACGGAAACCCTTTTGTGTCGTGGCTATTGCGACGGAAGTGTGACGGATACTAATCCGTCACAGAAAGTGGTTTTAGCGACGATTCCGTCACATATTCTAAGCCTTGTGACGAATTTGCTTCCGCCACAAAAACCCTGTTTTTTTTGTAGTGAGGACTCTATCATCTATGTCAAAACTCAAATATATATAGTTGCTCTCCAAGCATTAAGTTATCAACCGTCCAAAGAAATCAGAGATATAGTCAATAGAAACACATGCGAAAAGGGTAGGGCGAATTTGATAGAACCAAACAAAAATTCCTGCATTTCTTACAAAGACGTAACGTAAAGTATGCATGAATCAACCGTTGTGTGCATATATAACAACAAATTAATATTTGCAATATTTCAATGAGTCACTCAACACTAATTAAATGTTCAATATAAATAAAAAACAATAAATAAATACTAATCAATAATTAATATAAGGAGAGAGTCACGATATGTTATGAACATGTTTCTAACACATATAATAAGGTGCTGACAATTCAAGTTTTAAAGTGGTTCACCTTGATTTAAAACTAAACAAGTAACGACACTTGCAATATATATTACCACGTCAATTAGTATGTAAAATTCCTAACATATATAAATTGAAAACTATGATCATAATATGTTAGAGAAAAATGTACAATAATTCATCTTTGACGGTTTAATTTTTTTTTACAAAAAGTAGTAGTTTAACTTAATAAATCAAATTAAATATACATACATGTACACACAATCAGTTTCTTATCAAGTTTACAAATGTAAGATGTGATATATTATTGCCGTTTGTTAATGCATTCAGTTTTTATTTTTAATTTTTAGCTTTTGTTTAGGTTTTTGGTTTATGTTTTTGCTAAAAAATAGAAAATGAAAAACAACAACTATTTTTTGATTTTTTTTTTTTATGAAAATTTTTTTATTATTTTTGGTAACCATTTCTGTTTTTTTTATTTTTATTAATTTTTTGTATTTTTTTAAAACTTTACAATTAAATTTAAAGAAATTCTTAATCGATTAATGTTAAACACTGAATCTTGGCCATATTCGATTAATATCCCAACTTTGACCAAGCGGTCTCAAGTTTCGGCCCTTACCGGGCTGTCTCTGGTTTTGGCCCCGACCTGGTGGTCCTAGATTTTGGCCCGACTGGGTAGTCCCGGATTCTGGCCCGACTAGGCAATCTTGGGTTCCAACCTGACTAGGCAATCCCGGGTTTCAGCCTGATCAGGGGGTCCCAAATTTTGGCCCGACCGAGCAATTCTGGGTTCTGGCCCCACCGAGCAATTTCGGATTTTGGCCCCCACCGGGCGGTCCAAGGGTTTTGGCCCCGACCAGGCGGTCCCGAGTTTCAGCATTGACTGAGCGGTCCCAGTTTCCGACCCGATCCAACCCGTGCAGTCTTAGATTTTGGCCTCAACTGGGCAGTCCCGGGTTTTGGCCCCAACCGGGCAATTCCGAATTTCGGTCCCAACCAGGCGGTCTCGTGTTCCGGTCCTGACCGAGTGGTCCCAGCTTCCAGCGCAGACTAGGCAGTCCTAAGTTCCAGCTCCTACCGGACGGTCCTGAGCTTTGGCTCCAACTGGGCAATCTCGACCACATCTGGACAATGCCAGTATTAGCGGTTTTAGATTCAAGTTTTGTTCAAGTTGTCTTGTATCATGACATTATAAATGACAAAAAAAAAATTGAAAACTAAAAATGAAAATGACTTTTTAACATTTTTTATTTAAAAAAAAAATGAAAAATGATTTTTGTTTTAAAAAAAATAAAAATAGTTATCAAACACATTTTTATTTTTGATTTTTAAAAAATTAAAAAATAATAAACAATAAATAAATATGAATGAGTTTTCAAATGAAGCTTTAATTAATAATTGAATTCAAAAATAAAATGAGAAGTACGCTTCCTAACCTATCAAGACCCTATAATATAAATGGGTTTAGACGTGTACATGAGAAATGCAAACTAGCTAGCTGCGCACAACTTAATGTAACTTGGTAGCGCATATTGAGGAGATGGGGTTCAATTTAAAATACTAGAAATGGAAAATGCTTTTCATAAAAGAAAAAAAAAAAAAGAAATGGAAAAAGCTCTTCAAGGGAATCAATTCAAAGTGTTTTGTGCATATTAATGATGATAATTAATTATTAACGGTATAAAACTAAGGCATGCGTGACCACAATCCCACCTCCACTTGATAATAATTGGGGAAAGCAACAGCACTAGCTTCGAAGGAACGAAGATGGAAAGTTAGTAGCCTACTATATCCGCTTCAAATTGGGAACTCAATTAAGCTTCGCAGAAAGTGTTGCATCTTTTCATCAAATATCATTAATAATTTATTTATGCATGCACCAATTAATTAATGCACAGCACATCCTTAACTTCTTTTACTTTATGGCCCTTTAATGAAACTTGCATCTTTTTAGTTTATGCATTTTATCTTTACACGTTCACCATAGAAAAAGAGAGTTAGAATATAAATGATCCAAATGCATACGTTATAATCTACATTTAAAGACACTTATGGACATAAAATATCAAAAAAAAAAAAAATCTATTTTTTATTAATTTAAACTTTTTGATATAAATAATAATTTAATATAGTATTATAGATAAAAAAAAATATAATAGTCATATATTCAAAAATCAATAGTTCCACCCAAAATAAAATTACATGTGAGAATCCAAAAAAAATCTAGAAGATTCAAACATGTCTACATGTGAAAGAAAGCCAGAAGACTCAAACAGACATGTGAAAATAAATATTGGAGATAAAATATAAAAAAATAAAATAATACATTTTTTATCAGTTTAGCCTTTTGATATCGATGATAATTCACTAGAGACATATATAAAATAAAATAAATGTGGTTATTTAATTACTGAATAATTTACAATGAAAATATTTTTATTTTATTAAAATAAAAATTGACACTGAAAGTATATTTTTAGTGATAAATTTAAAAATATTGTCACTAAAAATAAACTATCAATGACAATATTTTTATATTTATCACTACAAATATACTTTCAATGACAATTTTTATTTTAATAAAATAAAAATATCTTTATTCTAAATTTTTTATTTAACTACTTAGCTGTTTGATGAAGATTCATATTTATGAACAACAATATAACATATAATTATATAGCAACTAACATTTCGTTTTGGTTCAATATTGAAAATAATTATTCCCTCAGCATATATTAGTGTGTGTGTGCATATATGTATATATATACACCTTTTTTCCCAGTCAACAATATCTCTAATTAGTGGGGACGATGATTTTTATGCAAAGCGCGTATATGCACAATTGAGCTGGTGATTAAACTATTCCATGCCGACTGACTTTATTCTTAAAATTAGTCATCCATCCGTGATCCATCATGCCATTGTCTGACTCGTGGCGCATCGTGCAAGCGCGGCTAATTATCTTTTCACTTTAATATTGGATTTAATCAACAACATGATTTCGTTTCTTTTGGTAAATTTTTCCTTTTCTCTTTGGGTGGGCTTGGGGGCGGGAGTTTGAATAAGTTCTCAATAGAAGTTCAAGTACAGATCCATCCTTGTAGCTCTTGCAAATTATTTAACTTATATTATTATATTAAATGATGATATGATACAAAAAATTTATTATTTGTTATCACTGATGATCGTCATATATGAGACTGCAGTTTATGTGATAAATTTTAATTATGAACTTTTAATTTAATTTTATATTTTAATACTAAAATCTTAATAAAAAAAATGAAGATTTTAAAAATAACCACTTAAAATACTACATAAACAACATTATTTCCCTTCTTTTACTTTCATTTTCTCTTTGGGTGGGCTTGAGGGCGGGAGTTTGAATATAATAAAAATAAAATATAAGAGATATGATAATCCATTTTCTATTGATTTTAGTTTTTGAGATCAGTTGTAATTCAACATGATATCATAGCAAAAAAATTTAGTAGTACAAGTTTAGCTCCACTCAATATATATATTTATATATACTTATCCAAAATGAACTAAAAAAGAGGCGGGCAATTGGTAATTCAATTTATGTATGGACTCAAACAGATCTACATGTAAGAGGAAGTGATAGAATAAAATATATGACGATTTACCTCTTATTAGCTTAATTTTTTTTAGAGTAATTGATAATTCAACAGAATAAGTTCTCAAGAGAAGTTCATGTATCAATCCTAGTAACTCTTGCAAATTAAAAAACATTACTGACGAGTAATGATTAGTGGGCTATCTAGCTCATGTTATTATACTAAATGATGATGTGATACAATATTTTTGCTATTTATCACCATTCATGATCATCAACTGTGGAATTGCAATTTATGTGACAAATTTCAATTGTGAATATTTAATTTTATTTTTGTATTTTAATACTACAATCCTAATAAGAAAAAGTGAATTTTAAAAAGATAATTACTTAAAAAATGTCACATAGCATGTAGATTCACTGGTAACCTTTCACGAATGGGTGAAAAAAATTAAAATTTTTATGTCACATCTTTATCTGATATAATAATATAGGTTAGATAGACCACTAAATCATTTATATATATATATATATATATAATATAGTAATGCTAGGGCACCCACCAAAAATTTAGATTTATATATGCAGATTGATTTGTTAGAAACATATTTATATTGAGTATTTATTAATGTGACAATTGCTAATACTTGCCCAACTAAAATTTTAGTTTTGAATCATTAATTGACATGATACTTTTAATATTTGCATATGTCAATTATACGTTCTCATGTTATATTAGAAACATCCTCCCAACATATTGTTACATGTCAGCTATAGTTGTTAGTTAAGCTGAACTTGGTTAACAATAATAACCAGATGTATATATGTGGTGGTAGGCTGTTATGCAATCATTCTTTTATACAAAAATATTTGACCGAGACCTTTGAATCTGGTTCTTTTTTCTGGTTTAACTTATTCGTCTTTTCTTTCTTTAGATATATATAATTATATATCACTCTATTCTTATATAATATAAATTTAATGACCCTCTGTTTATCAATAATTTAAGCTTTAAGTAATAATTAATATGGTTGTTAGTACATGATTATACTCCATTTATAAGTATGTACATTTATAGTAGCGATGATACATAAAAGCGTACACATGAAATATTATTAACAGCAAATAATACATGATGTATATATATATACAGCATATATTATGCACTTCAACAAGCACTGATGCATTATGCAGTTCAACAAGCACTGATGCATGTATCAATAAAGTCAAGAGATTATTAATTTCCAAGTACCTATACAAATATGATATATGTATGAAACAAATGAAAACCATATATATATACACACAACACACTTACATATATATATGTATATATATATAGATGTACCATTTTAGACTTTTACATGTGTATTTTTAATCTAACATCTTTTAAACTCATTTTAGGTTTGTATATATATTTTTGACTTTTTGAATGAAATTGTTGAATTTTAAATTTGTGACCGCTAGATTTTTTAGCTTTGAAATTATATTGAATTACTACTTATTTTAAAAACTTAAACTAATAAAAAATAAATCATCATTTCATTTATATTTTTATCTCTAATACTGTGTATACTGATTCTATATATACTCATGCTCTATCCACATTTTCATTTTTTTTTTCTTTTTCGTGCTTTAATTGTTTTACCATTAGCTGCCTACGTACTTGATATATTTGTGTGTGTGTGAGAGAGAGAGAGTGGGGCGGGGGAAGTAATTAATTACCAGAGAGGTAGCTAAATCATAAGCTCTAGGTGTTTGGTTGGTGGAAACTAAGGAGAATGCAACGACTATTAATCCATTGGAATATGGATTTCATTCCCGCCTTGATCCTCCATTCCTTATCATATTCATATGAACGATACATGTGCAATTTTATTCTCAAATTATCACTCCTTAAAAGTTAAAATCAATCTTATTATTAATTTAATTTAATTTAATTTTTATGTTGAATTATCATTTTTTTTTGTTTAAAAACTTAAACTGATAAGAAGTAGATCATCATTATTTTTATATATTTTCTCTACACTCCCCCTCACATAAATGTCCAGCTTTCTTTGGATTCATTTTGCATCCTTACTTGTCTTTTCATATTTCAGGTGGAGTTATTGAATTTTGAACACAGGAACTCTAGAAGATTAGGCTCTAATACCATATTGAGTTATCACTTTTCCAAAAACTTAAACTTTTAAAATAAGTGGTAAATACTTTAATTCAAAACTTTACAACTCCATCTATAAATAAAAAACACATGTAAGAATACAAAATAAGCCCAAAAGAAGCTGGACCTATATGTGTTTTTGATTTTTGAATAGAGATGTTAAGTTTTGAACCTAAAAACTTCAAGTCCTTTGACTTTAATTGATACTGTTATATTAATTAACATTTATTTTATATATCAAAACTATGTCATTTTTGTATCTTGGTGTTTATTCTCTGTTTTGCAGGCCTACGTTTTATTGTTCTTAGCTCAAGTCTCTATTGATCTGCCTTATGTCAAGCCCATGCTTATCAAGCCTGAGTTGCAGCACATGACTTCTACATGACTATGATACCACTATATATTTATCTATTTCTTTAGGGTTAGAGAATGCCAGGGTTACTGTTTGTTGTTGCGAGGCATCATGTGTGTCTGTGTCTCTTATTCTTCTCCTCCTTTCCCAACTCTGTGTGTTCTAGGGTTTAGGATTTCTTTATGCGATTACAGTGAAAGCTCTCTAGCTTATTATCTGTACTTTGTGTGTGAGATTGAAGGTTAGATATTGTAATAGGTTTGTAATCTTTTCAAACACCATTAATAATATAGCAACTGCTCCCACTGGAGCCAAAGACGTAGGCAATTGTCGAACATTGTAAATTTTGTGTTTTTTGGTTCTTTGATATTATTATGATATCTTAAATAAAACATTTGGTATCAGAGTCTTCTTCGAGTGTAGAAGGTTTTCTATACCGTGTATGTTCTATATCTCTACTTCATCTATTTCGTCTGAAATTTGTTTCCTGTTCTATATCTCTACTGTGTATGTTCTATTCTTATTTTTCTTTAAATAATATTGTGTATTTTACAAAGATCCGAGAAGGCTCTACATGATTAGTGTAGGTCCGTAAAGATCGACATACATATTTTGATTACTATGTGTATGTTCTTTAGTTTTGGTTTCTTGTTTGTTATTTTTTTGCATAGATCTGAGAAGGCTCTGCACTATGTGTGTAGGTCTGTAAAGATCAGTGTGAATCTTTGTATTCTTTGCTTTTTTGTTTCCAAATCTAAAGAACCTAGGATTTTGGTTCCTAGAGATTCTAGGTTTTTTAGTTAATCTCCTGGAGAGTCTGAGTCAATTTATTTTTATTAAAGAAATTTGTTTCTTTTTTCTTTTTCTCTTGGTTTGTTCTAGGAAAAGTCATAAGTTGTTTTTAGTATTTTCCGATCTCCTATTAAGCCAGTTTTTCCATTCCAGAGGTCCTAGGGTACCATATTTTGGAAACGGTGTCTTCACGGAATCAACTTTTTTGTTGATTTTGTTTTCTATCTTGTTTGATTCTTTTACTTACTCTCTGTTTTATTTGTTTGTTCTTATTTTGAGTAAATTTGTTTTACTGCATATTAATCTGTTATTACTTTATGTTAACCTTTGCTGTGTAAATTTTTTACTTGCTCACTATGTGATGTCTACTCGTGTGGATGTTCAAATCTTCAACGGAAAATGAGATTTTCTCCTTTGGCATAGGAAGATGAAAGATGTTCTTACCCAAATGAAAGTGGCTAAGGCCATTGATCTTGCATTTACCAGTACTGTCTCGGATGATAAAAAAACCGAAACCGATGAGATTGCTTTAAGCACCATCATACTACATCTTTCTGATAATGTGCTGAGAAAGGTAAGTGACGTGAAAACCTCTCTTGATATGTGGACAACTCTTCAGAAATTGTTTCTTGAAAAATCTTTGTCTGACCGTATATATTTACTTGAACAATTCTTTAGTTTTAAAATGGATAGTTCTAAAGACTTAGATCAAAATCTTGATATGTTTAATCGTATTCTGTTAAGTCTTACTAATAGTAAAGTGAATTTTTTTGATATATAATGTTGTGGTTCTATTAAATGCTCTGCTTGAAATGTATAAAGATGTGATTAAATATGGTCGAGATACTTTATATGTTGATATGGTTGTTACTGCTTTGAGGTCTAAGGATTTAGAATTGAAATCTGCTTCTAAAATTGAATGCCTTAGTATTAAGAGCAAATTTTTTATTAAGAGACCTGTAAATCAAAATAATTTTAATAATGTCAGAACTGGACCTAAGTTTGTTCCTAGAATTAACACACATCAAAACCAAAATAGATCACAAGTATCAAATAGAAAATGCTTGTAAGAAACAAGGTCATTATATTCAGAATTGTTTTAAAAAGAAAAGAGATGAGAATGATAGAAAAATAGGATTTAATAAGGGAAACTCTGATATGTCTCAGTCTAATAATGATGTGAACAATGCTGAAGTATTAATGGTTTCCTTAAGTTTGTCAAATGATGAATGAGTTTTGGATTCTGAATGTTCATATCATGTGTCTTGATTTAAATGCTTTCTGTTCTTATCATGTCTCTGATGGTGATCAAGTACTTTTAGGTAATGATGTCTCTTGTAAAGTAATTGGAATTTGTAATGTTAAAATCCAAATGTATGATGGTTCTATTAAAATTTTGTCTAATGTGAGACATGTGCTTGGTTTAAAAAGGAATTTAATATCTGTTGGCATGCTGGATGAGTCTAGTATGTCTTGTAAAACTAAGAATGGGTTTATGTATGTTAATAAATATTCTGCTATTATTATGGAAGGAATAAAAAGAAATGGGTTGTATAATATGCTTGGTAAAACTATTTTGGGTGACAGTAATGCCTCTGTTGGTTATAATGTGAATAAAAATTTGTTGTGGCATAATAGATTAGGTCATATGAGTGAAAATGACATGTACTATTTGTATAAATAGAACTTCCTTGGTAATGATAAGATAAATAAACTTGAATTCTGTGAAAACTGTGTCTTAGGAAAGCAAAATAGGCTAAGTTTCAATTCCAGCTCTCAAAGACCTAGGTCCATACTTGATTATGTGCATGCTGATTTGTGGGGTCCTGCTAAAATACAAACTCAATCTGGAAATAGATATTTTATGTTTATTATTGATGATTTCTCTAGAAAAGTGTGGATCTGCCTTTTAAAATCTAAAAATGAAGTATTTCAAAAATTTAAAGAATGGAAGACTCTTGTTGAAAATCAAACAAATAAATATGTGAAAACTTTGAGAACTAATAATAGTTTAGAGTTTTGTAATTCTAAATTTGATAACTTTAGTAAATCTGTTGGCATGTTAAGACAGAGAACGTACTGTTAAACACACACCACAACAGATTGAAATTGCTGAAAGAATGAATAGAACTTTATTAAATAAAGTGAGATGTATGTTGATTTCATCTGGTTTGCCTACTTTATTTTTGGGTGAAGCTATAATGACTCTGCATATCTTGTGAATTTGTCTCATTTTACTGTGCTGAATTTTAAAATTCCTGAGCAAGTCTGGTCTGGAAAGAGACCAGATTTTAGTAGACTTAGGGTGTTTGGATGTGCAGCTTATGCACACCGGACTAAGGGAAAGTTAGAACCTAGGATACTTTCCTAGGGTATCCTATAGGTGTCAAAGGTTATAGGCTCTGGATGAGAAAGGAACATGGTTATAAGGTTATAATTAGCAGGGATGTTGTGTTTAATGAACTGTCTATGCCATGTAAGGAGAAGAGTCAATCCAAGTCTCAAGAGTCTTTAGGTAAATAAGTTTGAGTTATTCTCTGAGGTGGAGAATAATAAAGAGGATGAGAGTGAGTCTTCCCCTGTTAATTCAAATGAAAATACCTTAGATGAAAATAACCCTACTGAGATTGAAAACATAGAGCGTGAATATGTGGAAACACAAATTGATTCGAGTGTCACAAATTATGAGAATCTTAATGAGTCATCCTCTAGTCATCTGGCTTCTCCAGGATATTTACTTACTAGAGATAGGTCTAAGAGGAAGATTAAACCCAATAGAAAATACGCTCATGCTGAGTATATGTCTTATACCTTAGTAACATTTACTGACTTAGTGGACAGTGAACCAACATTTTTTTTCTAAAGCTGTCAAGTCTAAACAGTCTAGGCAATGGAAGGAGGCTATGACTGAAGAGATGAAATCTCTTCATCAAAACAGAACATGGGTTCTGGTTACTCTTTCTAATAAGAAAATTGTAGATTGTAAATGGATTTTTAAGGTTAAGGAAGGTTTGTCTAGTTCAGAACCTTTAATGTTTTAAGGCTAAATTGGTTGCTAAGGGTTTTACTCAAGTTGAGGGTGTTGATTATAATGAAAGTTTCTCTCATATTGTTAAATATACTACTATTAGAGTTATTTGGTCTCTTGTTGTTAATTTTGATTGGGAATTAAAGCAACTTGATGTTAAAACTGCTTTTTTGCATGGTGAATTAGATGAAACTATCTATATGAATCAACTTGAATAATACAAGGTTAATAAAGATGATAAAGAACTTGTTTGCCTATTAAAGATATCTTTATATGGTTTAAAGCAATCTCCAAGACAATGGTATGAACGTTTTGATTCTTTTGTAGTTCAAAACGGTTTTATAAGAAGTCAATTTGATAGTTGTTTGTATTTTAGAGATCTGTTAAGTGATAAAGTTGTTACCTTGTTACTTTATGTGGATGATATGTTAGTTGTTAGTCCCAATTACAATGTTATTGAAAATGTAAACAAATTACTTCAAATTGAATTTGATATGAAAAATCTTGGTTATGCTAAAAAGATTTTCAGTATTAGTATTACTAGAAACAAACTTAAACTTGAAATGAAACTTAGTCAAACATCTTATTTGAAAAAGGTGGTTTCCAAGTATTTTATGAATACTTCTAAAATTGCTTATGTGCCTTTAGGAGATTATTTTAAGTTGTCAAGTGATCAATGTTTTGTTTCTCATTTTGACAAAGAGGATATGCTATATGTTCCTATTGTAATGTTGTTGGATCTATTATGTATATGATGATTTGTACAAAACCTGATCTTTCTCATTCTATTCGTGTCCTTAGTAGATATATGTCTAATCCTGGCATACTACACTGGGAGGCTATGAAATAGTTGCTAAAATATTTGAAATATACTGAGTTTGAAGGTTTGATTTATAGGGGGGAAATGAAGTTGATTTAGTAGATTTCATGGATATAGATTATGTAGGGGATATGGATAATAGGATGTCTATATCTTCATATGCTTTAACTTTGTGTGGTAACTGTGTTAGTTGGAAGTCTCAACTTCAATCTATTGTTGCTCTTTCTACTATTGAAGCTGAGTATATTGTTGTTACTGAGGCAGCAAAAGAAGCTATTTGGCTTAAGGGGTTGTTATATGAGTTGAAAGTCTTGAAACAAGAAGTTACTTTATATTCTGATAGTCAGAGTGCTATTCATCTTTCTAAAAATCTTGTTTTTTATGACCGTTCAAAACATATACAAGTAAAATATTATTTTATACGAGATTTGCTTGCTAAAGATGTTTTTAATTAGAAAAGATACCAACTGAATGTAATCCAATTGATATGGGTACCAAAACTCTCTCTTCTAGTAAGTTTAAAACTTGCAAATATTTACTCTGAATAGGAGTAAATTAATTATGTGTTTTATTCCTAATTTATTTGCTAAGAAGATGGTTGGAGCTAGTTGCTATATATATATATATATTGTAAATGTGAATTAGGTGGAGAATTGTTATATTAATTCACATTTATTTGTATATATCAAAACTGTGTTGTTTTTGTATCTTGGTGTTTATTCTTTGTTTTGCAGGCCTACATTTTATTGTTCTTAGCCCAAGTCTCTGTTGATCTGCCTTGTGTCAAGCCTACGCATATCAAGCCCGAGTTGCGGCACATGACTTCTGTGTGACTTTGATACCACTATATATTTACCTCTTTCTTTAGGGTTAGAGCATGCAAGGAGTCGTGTGTGTCTGTATCTCTTCTTCTTCTCCTTTCTCGACTCTGTGTGTTCTAGGGTTTAAGATTTCTTTGTGCGATTACAGTGAAAGCTCTCTAGCTTATCATCTATACTTTGTGTGTGAGATTGAGGGTTAGATATTGTAATATGTTTATAATCTTTTCAAACACTATTAATAATATAGCAGCTGCTCCCATTGGACCCGACGACGTAGGCAATTATCGAACCTTGTAAATCTTGTGTTTTTTGGTTCTTTGATATTATTATGATATCTTAACTATAACAAATACCATATTAAATTATCATTGTTTCCTAAAATTTTTAGGAAAAATGGTAATTCAACAGGGTATTAAAGTCAAACCAAATGTCTTAGAGATTCTAGGTTCAATATTCAACAACTTCACCCATAAATAAATAAAAATATATAAAGATTAAAAAAAAAGCCCAAATTAAGTGAGTTTACATGTGAAAATGTGTTTAAGAAAATCATAAAAGAAAAAATTACTGAGTTCCCATCCGTTTAAACTTTTGAAAAAAATATTAATTCAATATTTTATGTCAACTCTCTCTTTCTCCTTTTTTCACTTCACTTTCTCTCGCTCAATTTTCTCTCTACAATTTCTCTCACTATATTTTCTTTCTCCATTTTATTCCTTTAATAGTGTTTTTTTTTTTCACTCTCGGCTTTCTCTTTCTATATTTCTATCTAGCTACAATTGTCTCTCTAAAATTAATTTATTTTTCAAACTTTTTATCTTCATTATTCTATCATTTTTCCCTACATTTTTTTTTATCTTAATTATTCTCTACTTAATTTCTCACACTAGTTGCTAATTAGTTAAATCTAACTTAATAATGTACATAAGGTTAAAAATCAACACCACCTAAAAGAATGTTGAATTGCTTACAATAGAAATCAATTTGGATAAAATTAAGTTGTCAATTCGAAGAGACAATGGATATTCGCCAGTGAAATTCTATATTTCTTAACGCCGAAGCCACCATTAAGATCTGGTTCGCATCTCCCATGTGAGAGGAGCAGAGGGAGACCATATTAGATATATTAAATTAATGGGCATGCGTGGAATTAGTCTTCGCATAGTGGTTTGCCTTTGATATGTCTTTAAAGTGTTTTTGTCATCATATAGAGAGATCTTATTTTTTGGCAACAAAGGTTAAGTTTATTTCATAAAAAAAAAAACAAAGGTTAAGATTATATCTTCTTCTCTTATTTTTTATTTTTTATAATCTCCCTAAGTATTAAAAGAAAAAACAAAAAATAGAAAGGTTAATACTTTGCTTCTATAAAAATGCGAGACATAGCAAAGAGGGAGGAAGTTCCAATATTGTTAGTTTTCTAGCTAGGCTAACTAAGAACCCTAACTTACCCTCCATCAATTCTCTATCTTTACCTGCAATTAAAATTACTATCGAATCCATCCCTCTTTGAAGTCCAGCATATAGAAAAGTATTAATGGGGTCAAAGAAAGAAATAGTGTTGAGAAGTTGCAAAGTGACAGTGTTAATTATGTTGGTGATTGCGACGACCTGGCTGAAACCTGTGTTGGGTTACAGGGCGTTGGAAGGGGATCAGAGGGCAGTGAAATTGGAGGATAAAACTGGAAACAAAGAACTTCCCGCTGTAAGAGGCCATGTCCCACCTTCCAATCGCTCCTCTTGCACTTACATAGGCGGCAATTCTGGTTCTGGTGACCATTGTGAAATTCATTGATGAACTATATACCTTGCTACTGCTTGCATATAATTATTAACCTCTGCTCTGGCGCAACTCCTTTATATTTCTCAATTCCTATAATAATTGCCTTTTCTACTTTGCAAGCTGTTGTTGTCTCTCTGTCTCTCTCTCTCTCTCTCTCTATATATATATATATATGCATATATATATATATAATCTAGAATAAAACTATATATATCTGTGTGTGTGTACTTGTGTGAGTATAAATAAAGTTTGGAATTCTGTAAACCTAGTTATACATATGATATATCCGAATGCTCCATCTGAAGCAATAGTATATAATTTATGTATTAGAACTTTGTATAGGACGTACTGAATAATAATGATATATATATATATATATATATATATATAACTGGCGAATTATATAAGTGTTTTAGATCTTTGCACTTATGATCTGCCAACTAGATGGAACTGTCTCAAGTAAAGATTGATCATGAAAGGAAGCTTTAAAAATTTATGCAATTAAAGCTGGGACGGAATGGTAAAGATTAATATTACTGAAGCACATATTTTTTAGTATAAAAAATATTAATTACTACACTCTTACTCTGCTTTCTTTATCTGGACGTTTGCATGGTCAAGTACGCTAAGTAAGTGCGTTACCACTCTCTCTTTGATTCGGGATTATCTTTCTGTGTACCAAACTTGATCGTGCGTGGTTATGTTTCATGCAACCTAATTTTTTAAACAAATCAATCTCTCTCTATATAGAGAAACAATAATACTACAACCTCAATTTGTAGTTTCTCATACAAGAGAAGCAAAAATAAAAGCTACATCCAACAAGATATTAGTTCACCAATTTTTAGTTTATATTGAATTTTTATGGACTCATAAGATGGGAGACTGAAGCACGGTACTGATGTTTACAGATTAATTCACCACTCCAGCATCCCGAAAGAATATTAAAGAAAAAAACCACCAAAAGTTTCCACGATTCCATTTCTCATGGCAGGACGAAAAATAAATTTAATTCTAAGCACACCAACAAAACAAAACAATTATATTTAATATTTGTTCGGCTGCTTTTAATTCAAATTTGACACTCCGTTTCCTTTTTTTTGGGTAATAAAACCACTCCGTTTTCTTTGCTATTGATTCGAAAAGCAGAACATATATTATGTTATTTGCTAGCGGTCAGCTACACGATGGACCTTATTTACGGCTATATGATTGGGCCTAGTGGACCACATCGTACAGAAAAGCCCAAAGTGCGAAACCCGTAATTTCTGCCTGATTAACACAGAGATTTACTTTGAACATATGCTAATTACTCCAAAACCCAACGAGAAATCTTATTATTAAAGGAGTAGATGTACTTGGAAATATCAACCGACTTGACGGACAGTTTTGACAACCCCATGAAGATCGACCCAAACCCGAACCCGGTCGGTCCTCATGAAGTCGTCGGAGGTAGAAGTCCCATAGAGTTTGATCTCAGCTTCCACGTTGGGATTTTCTCTCTCTATCTTTGCCTTTGCTACCTCCCCACTTAATCCCACCACCTCTGGCCACGACTTCTTGCCTGCTAACCAATAAGTTACACATTATAATTATTAACCCATTGTATATATACACCATTATTTCATAAAACATTTGTTTAAATAGTAGGCCTCGTTCAGTAATTACCTCCACATTGCGTCGTTGCCATCTTTATCTGATTCTATCTTTTGTCTCCTAAAACCAAATATGCAAATTCAGGGGTGAGAAATTGCACCTATTTTTGTTTTTCAGAGATCGTTGGACTGACTGGGAGGGTCTTTTTATATCATGTGCATGCGGTGCGGCGGTGGGTCAACGTGTCATCATCATTTCATGTCCATCTGTGCTGGCCGTGTCGTCATCATTTAATGCGCGAACCATTACAAATGCTTAATACTTGCAAGAATAAGTTTTGTATTTAAGCGCAATGATCTTTTTCAATATTAAATAAACTTTAATTTATAAATAAAAAAATTTAAAATGCTTGTTATGCTTTGTTAGGATTTTTTTTTTCATTTTCAATTTCAAAACTATTTATTTATATTTATGAAAATCCAATACATATTCATTTACAAACAATATAAAAACAATTACACTCTATTCATCTCAAAAATAATATTTTAATAAATTAAAATATTATTTTAATATTTGATATTTAGTCCAGACAAAAGCACATCCCTAAGTTTCCATTTTTCAAAAAATATAAAAACAAAAATAGAATAGCATAAGTAAGAAATCAATTTTTCACCTAGGATATATATTTATCCTTTCTAAAATTTTGAATCAAATTCAATAACTCTTAAGTTAAATAAATTAATAACTAATAGAATAAAAATATTAATAACCAATATAGAGATATATAATATTAATTATTATTATAATTTTTTGTTGAAAAAAAATATTTTTGCACCAGAAAAGATTGACTTTCTGACTAGAAAATAAATTTTTAATAGTTATATCACTGTATTAAACCTACAAATACTACTATTATAAATATTTTAAAACCATGGTATCGGAGATTCGATGAATCTTTATTTTAATTATATGAAGCAAACTATATTGGGTAACCAATTAAATTGTTTTTCATTATCCTATTTGCATTTGCTAAATTAATTGTCCCTGGAATGTTCCAGTTTAACCGTGCATTTCACTTTTGAAAACCGAGTCGGCAATAATTTGTTAATCATGGTCTTCTTTCGAAACGCAGCCGTTAATTTCCAAATAGATAAGACATTAATTTCAACAAGTAACTGTACACGCGGATGCAAATAAAATTTATGAGCCACAACAGGTAATTATAAAATTTTATTTTAGGAGTAAATATTATTATCGTTTTAAAGTTGGGAATAATCATACATACATGATTAATTTTCCACTATATAGTAAAGCTATTAGCTAGCCAATCCGAGGGACTTGAGCGACAATCCCACTTTGATTGACCCAAACCCGAACCCTGTTGCACCTGAAATCCTTGGTGACAGGTGTTCCTTGGAGGATGACAATGGCGTTGACATAGTGATTTTGTTGTTCTATCTTTCCCGCTGCATCTTCCCCTTTTGCTCCCACCAGCTCCTGCCACGCATTCTTACCTATATGTAATATTTATATATCAATATTATTAATTATTTCAAAAAAAAGAGAAAGAAAAGAAATCAAAATCATTACCTGGACACTCAGATGCCATTCCTCGACCTCGATATATCTCTTTCCTTTTCCTTTCTATTGGGGCTTGGGGGTGTATATATAGATTCAAAAGGATTACTACTCTTTGATCTTGGAGTAGCTGACTCATACAGTCATAGGCATAGCCGACATCTTTGAATCCTTGCGTTGAATTAACATCTTCCTCATTAATGTTTTATTAAAAAAAACAAAGAAAAAACATCTTCCTCATTAAATTTATATCTCTAATTTCCTTTTAATTAAATTTTGGGGTGTGCCTAAATATAGGCCTATTGAAGAAAGCACAAGAGGAGTTTGTCATTCATGTTGATCTTATGGGGAATTACGAGTTGCTTCCGACTTTGCGGTGTGAGAACTAGTTGTCTGTTTGTTTGAGTCGAAAGTTACCAATTAAAATATAATTCATAAGGAACTGTAGCTATAGGTGTGCAGATCTCTCATCGTAGTCAGCATGCCGACTTTCAATTGGGTATAATGCCAAAACTCGTTTTGGTCGAAATAGTTGACAGTTTCATTTGGTAATACCACTTAGAATACGTTTTTAGGTGAAGTACTCATCTATTTTTAATTTAACTTTGAAAGACTACCCATATAAAAGAGAAGGTTCGGTTTGAGCTATTTAAGAGATCCCGTGACAAATAATCGAGCCAAGCAATTCAAAAATATTTTAAAATTTTATATTCAATAAGCATTGAATAAAAAACCGATGAAGCTATAAATGAGCCTAAGACGTTTACACATTAAAGAATAAGCGTACATAGACCTGAAATTATCTTGTAATTTAACTTATTAATTAAATGTATATTAGTCTTTTATTTCCTATTCATTTTAGAAATTATTCCCATATTTGACAAATAATTTTTTCTATTTAAAATGCCAAAATTCAGCCAGCAAAAAAATACGATATATTTTAGAATATATTTTGAGAATTATTATTCTTTTTTCTTTGGCTTGTCTAAATAACAAATTTCCAACTTATCAATCAAAGAATAAAACTTTGATTGTGGCATTTATAACAAAGTTCTTGTCTTTCCCATAGACAACAGGTCAAGCTTATATACCAAAACTCTAATCTCTCGTTCGATTGTGGGTCAATGTTAACTTCGAAATCACTGAACCATTGTAAAATGATCCATTCCGTTAGGATTCGCATCACTACCCGTAAACAAACAATAGCTACTTCTAATTAAAGAAACAATAAAATCTTAGAACATGTTGTGTTATAAGATATGCAAAAAATATTTTGTTACAAACCCATTTGCTTCACTGTATTGGGAAAAATTATGGAACATTGGCAATCGCTACAGATATCAAAATAAAGAATTTATTTTTACACCGGAGTAGTTCGACTTTTTTTTAGCCAAACTTTGAGAGAAAGAGATACGGACCAAAAAGATAACCGTTCCACATTCACATCCATGAAATTGAAACTTAACCCCAGTATCTCTTCTGCAATCTAACAAAACAAAGGGAAAAATAAAATCCAGTAAATGAAAGAGAACAATGAAACATCGTACTTCTAAGTTGATGACTCTATTTCCTAGTATGTATCATCTATTCTTGCCAGAATTTTAAGTGACCCATTCATGGTTTCGTATGCCTGAACTTTCATGATTGGCAGGGGAACTTGAGGAATTGGCCAATAATAAACTTGAGTTAGTATATTTAGCTTCTGCCTTCTGATTCCCCCTACATCTGAGAAAAACAATAAATGAAAGTACGTGTAGGTTTAAAACACCAAATGGACAAATAGTAAATGCATAAACTGTTTTTGCTAATCAAGATGCTAATTTGTAGGTTACTCGAATGACTAATCAAAATGGCTCAAAAGAAATTAGTGGTTAACAGAAATAGCCTTACCACGTTAGTGCATGTGAAATTAAGGAACAGATTGACTTCTTAATCCTGTCCAAGTTTTCCGCAATTCTTGCAGTTGATGAGCTACTTCTTGAACAAATTGTAGTCCTTCATTTCCATGTACAATAGAGTTAAGCATATGCTCAAGAAAATCATTATCAGTCTCAAGTGCTTCCAACCTGTCATTGAGGTCTGAGATTTCATTTCCAAGAGTAACTAAATCAATTTTGCTTTGATGCACACAATTTGTTTGGAAACGGGAATCAAAAGGCTTATTTCCTTTGCTTGATAAACAGCAACAATCATCATCATCATCTGAAGCATTTGCATCTTCTGGAGATGTAGTGCTTCCATTACAATCATGTGAATATTCTTCAATCTGACTATTTAACAGAATATCCTCCTTTTGATGAGACCCTATTCCCTTATGTCCATCATCTGCAAGTTTCTTAGAATGATCACCATTTGGCATGTTCAAGAAAGTGCTATCACAACAAATTTGACGAAGCTTCTTCTCCAAGCACCGCAAATGTTGTGAAATATACAACTTTTCATCTTCAAACTCTAAACATGGAATTTTAGCTGCAAAAGGTTTGCCACAGGATTTTGTATCAGTAGTTATTGAGTTACAAGGAATGCTGATATTATCTCTGCAGACCACAGTAGGAGTCTCTGCATCATTCTTTCTCTTCATATTGTAACCTCCATGTAAATTTTCCAATTTTATTTCATCTGAGAAATTCAACCTATAAAGTTCTAGCTCTGCTTCCATATCTTGTATCTCTTTCTCCTTCTCAGCCAGGAGGTCATTAGCTTTCTCCAGTGCCTCAACATCATACTCTGCTTGCTCTTCCATCATACGTAAATATTGAAGTGCCTCCATATGAAGTGCCGCTTTTTCTTCTTGCAACCTTGTAATCATGGCCATTGCCTGGTTTGTCGCAATTTCAGAAGCATTCCTTTCTGCCTCTAGTTCCTTAAACAAAACAGCCATGCGTCTTCTATCATACTCAACCTGTCGTTGTAACCGATCAACAACATTTTCACCTTCAATTTCAGTGACAATGGTTCCATCTAGAGATTCGAGACCAGATTCCACTGACACTGACTTTCGAAGCATCTGAATTTCATTAGAGTTTGAAGTATCTGTGATCTGAACTTCATCACCCTGGGCATGTCCTCCTGGACTAGTATTTTTTGATGATAAGTTACACTCTTGTACTGGAGAGTTACCAAGTGACAAAGGTTTTGATTCCTTATCAACTGCATGGGATTCTTTCATGATAGGTTCAGCAACACCAGATGATTCTTTTTCGCAGACATCAATTTTGTCACTGTTTTTTGCCTTTACAACAGTAAGATCATTGACAACGAAATCAATTTTAGTAGATGGTCCTGCTAATGCAGTCGTAGATTTCAAGACTTCCTTGTGCTTATCAATAGATGCACGGTGACTTGCTCTGCTAGCATCTGCTAAAATAATTTCAAATGGGAGTTAGTGAAATAAATAAAAAAAAAAACAATAAAAAAAAAACACATGCAATTAATGCAAATAGCCACAATAGAGAGAGAGAGCTTACACTTCTCTGAAGATGTTGCTCCAACAAGAGGGGGTGTATTGTCTTGAGAATAAAGCTCATCCAGTTCAGAGGGTGGAGAGATCTCATCTAGAGAAATAGTTTCATGTAATGCAGAAGAAGTGGGTTTCTGATTGACTTGTTGCCAACTAAGTTGACCATCATAATCATCAAGAGAAACATGAGAAGCCAATGATTTCACATCATAAGCCTTGCTAATATCACCCTGCACAGTCAGATCACAAAGGAAAGGGCTGGGAATATATGAACAATTAGTAGGTTTTACTGTGTTAAAATTACTGGAGGGTTCTTTGGGCATATTTTCTGATGCACACTGATCTATAAAATCTTCCATAGGCTCACTACTTTCCCCATTATTACTTCTTCCATTGTCATCATCAGACCATGGTACCTCAGTCTCAGAATCAGAATTGAACTTCAACTCCTTGTATTCTATGTAATTAATAGGATCAAGACCATTTTTTCCAAGTCTACGAGTGGTTACTGAGCCGGAAAATTTATTCCTTATCTTCTTCAAGTTATCCCGACGTTGTAAACGACTATGTCCTGGTAATCGTGGCAAAGGAATTTTAGCTTTAGGAGCCTTAATCTCAGATGATTTTGGTTGGAGCAATCTATTGGCATTTTGTCTTGTCTTCCAAGGTTTATTACAACAAGAACATGGTCTTGGCACAATAGAACCAGGAAGGAAATCCATGTTTAGAAATGAGCTTTCTAAACCAGAACTGCCAATATCCACTTCCAACTTAGCCCCCAAAACCCTTTGCATTTCTGAGTCGGCTTTGTTCTTTGTGAAGAATGAAAAGAGACAATCTTCACACATTCCACAGCCATCAGCAAGCTTGCCATGGTTATAACAAGTAATCAAAGACGAGAGATCTGATATGTGCTTGTTGCAAAGAAGACTCCGATAAAGCTCAGTATTATTTTCATTGCTGTTAACATGATCAAGCCTGGAACACAAAATACACGGTCTCTGCAAATTGCAATAATGTGCAAAAATTTTCAACAGGTATGATAACACAGCATCAATAAGCAGCAGAAATATCAAAACCCATTCACATGCTGCAGATGTTAAAATGGATATAAACCCCTGTAAATTCCTGTATGATTCTACAGATGAGTTCCCATTTGCTGCCATCTCCCCAAAAATTTGTCTAGATTATAAGGCTCCCAGTTGCATATTTCAAGGAAAGCTTTGATTGACCAAAGCAGTATATGTTCCAGTACTCCCGACTCAAAATGGAGAGCCCCATCTTCTAGAAGCTAAAAGACACAAATTAAGCATTTGAGGAGCAAAAAATTGGATAAAACAATCTAGAGTAACACCATTAAGCAAGCTAATGAGCATATCATTAACTGAAAATTTGTTTAAAGAAAAAATATACTGGCTTGCTGCTGCAACAGAAACTTATTGCGAAGACAAACTAAAATAACGTGAAATGTTTCCTGCAACAAAAAATACATAAACAAATATAATAACTGAGACCTTCATGAGAATTTGAATGAAATTCTTAAGATTGCACAAAAAATGAAGTTATGGGATTAAACCCAGTTCTCAGAATGTATTGAACTTAAAGCAGACTCAAACCGTTTGTGCATTATCACGATAGAAACAAGTAACAGAGCAACCCTAAACAAAACCACACAATAAACTCTAACCACCCAACTGCGGGATATAATGCCTCAATCAACTAACAACGAACAATTTTAAATAAAGCCAACCTATTACCTAACTTATTACCGTGCGAAAACCAAACCCCAAATTCAATAAAATAAATGCATATTCTGGGTGATTCATAGACAAAATAAGAAACCCATCCTTTAGGAAATTGGAATTCCCTAACATTCGAAAAGAGTCCCCATCAATTTTCTCCAAATTATTTTTGCAGGAGAATTAATCTTCTAACAAACTGAAACTCGGTCAGTACAACTACCATGAATATGGAAAATGCAAGCGCAATGCATGTAGCATTTCAACACAAATCCATCCAAAAAGTTCGATCACGAGCAAAATACATATTCTTTTTTAAGCAATGCAAGTGAAATACATATTCGCTTTTAAGTTTTCTGACGAATTGTAACAAATTTGATTATATAAAGAAATTAGGGGAAAATGTACCTTCCTGGTCCAAAGCTTGACGGAGAATAGGCGAAGCAAAGACGCAAACGCAATTCGGAATAAAAATAACATTAAAAAAAAAAAGAGAAAAATTACGAGAAAACACCAATATGGGAAAGCGACCGACCGTTGAAACCAACCGTCTGTAATTTGTTTGGTTCTCAATTAAAAGGAAAGCACCATAACAAAGGGGTCCATTCTTTTCAATTCACAATTATTATGTTTTCTTATTTTACATTAATCCAAATTGGGCTTTTGCGTATTGGGCCGCAATTAAAAATTTTGGACTTAGAATTTGGCAGGGGCCGCGCGAACGCAGGCCCCCACTGGCACAAATTATGACGTTGGCTCTCCCACTTTGGGGAGACCATAGGCGGGCACCCCTCCTAAGTGCAATGGAGGTCACCAACCCAGGCCATGGGCCTTCATGATCGCCCATAGACCCCGTCCAGGTAAGTATGTTTCCTCTGCGGAAGTGCTCTCATATTTCAACTCCCAACTTTGATCTCGCACTTGTCTCGCTCTCGATGTGGGACTTCGACTAATAACACCCAATGCTACTACTGCTACTGCTACCACAGCATACGACTTCAGCTTCACAGAAAAGTTTGAAAAGAATTCTACTTTTTCGCTCTTTTGATTTTTCTGGGCTTTGTTCTTTGCCTGTGCTTGGGATTGATGAAGGGGCTATTGAGGTCCTTCACTGTAAGTCCTCTGCTTTCCGTTTCCCTTTTCTGGTTCTCGGGAATGAAATAATTTTGTTTGGGGTTTCAAATGCATATTTAGAGACTTGGAGGTGTCAGGGGATATGCCGGGACGAGAACTAAGGAGCTTAAGATTGCCGGAATTAAGCATGCTATAGCTGTTGCTTCTGCTAAAGGTGGTGTCGGCAAATCCACCACTGCTGGTATTTCTGCGTTGCTTCCCTAAATCTCTTCTGAATTTCAGCCAATTTGAATGTTATGCTTCTTTTTTATTCGCGTTGATTGGTAATGATTTAGGACTCTACTTTTGTCTTGTTTTAGGCTTTTGGCTCTGTGGGTCCTGCTAAATTCATATGTATTTGGGTATTTATATGTGATTACAATTAGTCTGAAGAGGAGTAGTCTTTGGCATTTTGGGTGAGTTGATGACTATTTAGTTTGCAAAGCGACTCTTGGTTCACGATTTTCATTTTTTGATTATTGTCTTGTGCTGAAGTTGAGTATTGGGTCTTTGTTAATCCAAAGGACAAGCCAATTTGAGATTGTCAAAGTGATCATACGTTTACCATCTCTCGGATTTCACATCATAAAATCCTAGGCCTTATCACTATTTTGTGTTACCGCTTCTATTAACATTTGCTTGTTCACTCTACTATTCTGATTTGACTTATGCACAATGGTGGGATTACAGTTAATTTGGCTGCAGCACTTGCTAGCAAGTGTCAACTGAAGGTTGGCTTGCTTGATGCTGATGTATATGGGCCAAATGTTCCTATCATGATGAAGCTCGATAGAAAGCCAGAAGTGAATGAAGGTATTTCTTTTTTATCTTAAGTTCACCATAGGTGCTCATGAGACAATCAAATCAATTTTGTTCTAAATAGATGCTACCTATCAACGACATTAGTGTAATGGAACAGATTTGAGATCTACTAATGGTTGATTGAGTTACTTCCAAATAATTTTCTGCTGGAGTGTCTGAATACTTTTTTAGCCAGTCAGTATTCTTCAAATTATGGAAGATTGAAAACATAATCCTGCACTCATAGATGTTAGAGGTGTAACAGTAGCATTTTTTTTTTCCTTCTCTGATTATTTTCTCCCTCTCTGTCTGCACACACACTGCTGTAATCACTGCAGTTACAATTTTTTCCTGCCTCCACTCTCCTCCTCCCCAAACCACAGGAATATATATGTTTTTGTATTTTCTGTTACTTCTGATTGTTTTTCCTGTGCTTTAACTTACATGAAACAAATTTCCATTGCAAATAAGAGAAAATTATCTGTTGGGTTATTATTTTTTTTGGTCATTCACTTTTCTGTTAACTTATATTACTTCTTATTATCCCACTAGCTCAGAGTGGGTATCATTCTGCACTGTATTATACATAAATTCATGTTAGTTAATATAATGTGTTGTAATATTCTTCTCTTGCAGATAAGAAAATGGTTCCAATTGAGAGCTATGGAGTTAAGTGTATGTCGATAGGACTTCTTGTGGATAAGGATGCACCACTTGTCTGGAGAGGTCCTATGGTATATATTTTGCATCATTTGAGCTTTAACTTATCTATTTTCTTTGTTGGTTGGAGTTTTATAATCCAGATGTAGATGCTATCAAACATTGCTTGTGAATTAGCTTCTATGTCTGTACAAGCATTGTTTGCTATCAAACAATCCAAAGCTTCTCCTCTTGTCTTGTCGTTTAGATGTAAAACAATATAGGAATTTATCAGTAGGTCTCTATATGTTACTGCATTTTCTATGTGTTCATGCTTACTTGTAGCAAGACTAATGTGTTCCCTTCACTTTTTTTAAAGTAATTTGTTTTCATCTTAATTTATCAGGTGTCGAGTGCACTTGAGAAATTGACAAGGGGAGTTGAGTGGGGAGCTCTTGATATTCTTGTTGTGGATATGCCCCCTGGCACTGGTGATACTCAGATAACTGTGTCACAGAGGCTGCAATTATCAGGTAATTCAAAAAAATAAAAATAAAAATCATCAGGCTTTTCTGCTTTTGCTTCGGCAATAATGGCGGTGTCACACCTTTTGTCTTGTCCATGAAAGATGTATGTGTTTTATGTTTGCAAACTATAATAGGCATGTTTGAAGGTTAGATAAAGATGGAAAATTGCATTTTGTTGTAGCATAGTCATTTTTATTTCAGAAGGGTAAAGTTATGAGTTTGTGCATAATGGTTTGTAAAATTTTTTTTTTATCGGTTTACTGGTTCATTTGAAAATGAAAGCCCCCTTCCCTAGTCTCCATCCATTAATTAATTTATAGTATAAGTGTATAACTAATACTATTTTGATTCTACAAGTTTACTACAGTTGCTTAGGACCATTGGTGCTTCACTGGCAGGTGCAGTGATTGTTTCAACACCTCAAGACGTTGCTTTAATGGATGCTCGTAGAGGAGTTAATATGTTCTCTAAAGTTGAAGTTCCTGTATGTTTATTTCTTGTTGACATCATTTTACAAATGCCTTCTCTGTAGTGTATTTCTGCAACAAAGAATGAGCTTGATCTAGTTCTTTATCATGCACCTATTTGTGGTGCAGCTCTCTGTCTGTGACAGAAATGCTAAAATTGACAGCATAAACATGTCCAAACGTCTTATCCTGCATATGCTTCCCATCAGCCTGAAAATTTCACACTTGAAAATGAAAGTAATTATAAGCTGCCATGAATAATCCTTTAACTACAGCTATGATTGCTTTACAGATTTTGGGAGTAATAGAGAACATGAGCTGTTTCAAGTGTCCACATTGTGGTGAACCATCGTTCATTTTTGGGAAAGAAGGAACCCGTAGAACAGCCAATGAGATGAATCTAGATTTTCTTGGTGAGGTATGTTTATTATTTCCATCTATTGCCGTAGCTACTCGTAACAAGGTCAGAACTTTCCATTATGTTCCATACTCTACTCTGTTATTTATCTTGAATGTTTCAGATACCACTAGAGCCTGCAATTAGAGAAGGTAGTGATGAAGGTGTTCCTATAGTAATATCAACGCCTGGTTCTGTAGTCTCTAAAGCGTATATTGATGTGGCACAAAAAGTTGTAAAAAAACTCGCAGAGCTGTCTAAAGAAGAGCAGACTGGGCCAGAGATTCATCTGTAATTATGTTCGGTTTACTTCTGAGATTGAACAATGAATAGCAAACCCTTATCCTTTTTTATTTTAATCTTTTTTTTTTTTTTTTTATGGAATGAAGCATCCTCTTTGTCAGACATTAGTATTTGATCATGCTTTTGTAATTTCTCTTGACGTTTTTACCTTTTGGTATTAATGCCCCTACTGTGTAATTTTGGACGAATAGTAAGGGAATTGGGTTTAGGATGCTGAGCTCATTGCAGACAAAAAAAAAAATGGTTTTCTCTTGTCAGTTTAGTAAAATGGGTTATTCAGGAAATTAGTATCATGGAATAAAGTACATATTCTCAATTTGATTGTAGAAGATGAAGCTACACAGAACATGCAACTAATATTGATGGCCTTGATTGAAAGTTTCCAATTACCTCAAAAAGGATGAGAATTGTGCAAGGGATGTTAAAGAGTAAGACCGTTGAAAAGGAAAGAGCATCTTATACATGAACCATGAACCTTGAGTTTTAGCAGCTTTTTCAACTTTTTCGTGTCCATGAAGTTCTAAAAACAGCAAATAAATACTTAACCTGTCCCTTCCTAAAATATCATTAAAAATAGGATTAATTATACTAAAATTTTCTAAATTATATTGCGATTTAAACTTTCATTTTTTTTTTTTTCGTTTTGATGTTCAAACTCATATATTGTAATCATCCTAAGTATTTTTATTTTTTATTTTTCCGTCTATTTGAATCGTTAAAAAACACATGCAATGCATGTGAAGTCCATTTTAAAAATAAAATTGTAATTTTTAAAATTTTTTTTTATCACTATAGGTTCCTAAGTTATATTAAATTTACACTTTCATCTTAAATTTTTTTTTCACACTTTAATTTTCAAACAAATATTTAACTAAGAGAAGCTTACACAAGAGGTTAATGCTGACACATCTCTCAATCTCACTTTTTTTCCTCTATGTAAGCTTGTTATCTCCATTTCTTTTTTTATGAAACAAATAGTACCAAAATCACTGGAAAAATGTGGTCCGAGGTGAAAGATTCGGTTGGGTATGGATATGGGTCGCGTGACTCGTTTCTCCTGAAACAAGACGGTCCATGAATTTATTCCAAATTTGAAAATTACTAAAATGACGTCGGTCATGGATTCTATCGAAACGACGTAGTTTTATTTTTTGATGATTTTTAAAACTAGATGCTAGAAACTAGAACGCCGACTTTTTATGCAATCAACCACCTAGATTTACTATTATTTAATTATTCAAACTTAACTTCCAACACATATTAAAAATTTCACAATTTTTTTTTTCAAAACCAAAACATTTTTGATCAAATTTTTTTCTTTTTATCTCTGCAAATGAAGCTAGAAAAAAATAATAATAACTTTGCATGAAAGAGAGAGAGTTAAATTGAGAGAGGTGTTAACGCGAACTACATGTGTAAACTTTTTTGAGTAAAATATTTGTTTGAAAATCAAAGTGTGAAAAAAAAAGTTTTAGCATGAAAGTGTAAATCGAGATATAGTTTAAGACTATAATGAAAAAAAATTTATTAAAATTACAATTTTATTGTTAAAATGGACTTCACATATATTGTATGTGTCTTTTAACAGTTTAAATGGATAAAAATTTAAAAAAAAAAAATTATGATGATATGAAAATATGAATTTGAAGATAAAAAAAAATTAAAAATCGCCACATAATTTAGAAACTTTCAATATTGACCTTTAAAATGAAAGGACAAAACATGTAAGGCTCGTTTGGTACGTTGTATTGTATTTGATTATATTGTATTGTATTGTGTTGTAATGTATTTTATAATACACTCATGTGTTTGGTGTAAAATTGTATTAAATTGATATTTGGTACATTTTTTATTGTATTGAATTATTTTTTTAAAATTAAAAAAAAATTAACTTTAACTTTTATTAAAGCTTTTAAATTTATATTTTTAACTTTTATAAAAAAATTTAATTTTTAATTTTTTAATTCTAATTTTATTAAAAAAAAAAATTTCCTTAAAAAATATATATATTTATATTAAAGAAAAATATAATTTTCTTGGTATTAACAATTTCATTAATTTTTATTTTTATGCTTACAATATATAAAATATAACAACCAAAATAAATATTGGAGGGCTAAAGAAAGTGAATCACGCAAACTCAGGATCTGCATGACTTGTATAATTTAAAACATACAATTTTTAGTGTATTACTAATACATTAAAATTTGTATTAAAAATGTAAAATCGTATTATTTAATACAATACGTTGTATTTACCAAACACAGTATAACAAAATAATACTTCACTATGCTTTCCTATACATGATACCAAACAAGCCTGTAATTTAATAATATATTTAGTTGTTCAAAACTTTTTTTTTCCCTCAAAACGATGTTATCTTGAATTTATGACATAACGTGAAGCAAATTATTTATTAAAATTTCATTTGTTAAGATTAACATAAATTGATGATGCTCGCTCAAATAGTCTATACAGAAAAAAATATTTATTCGTTTATATATAATATAATTTTCTTTCAAAAAAGAAATATCATATAAAAAGAACGAATATCATTAATTTAATCGAACTTTCATGAAAATTGAAAAAAGTACACCGTCCAAAAATTTTATCTAGGAAATATATATATATATATATATATATATATAATAATCGAGTTCAAGATAATTGGAATCCAATTGAAAGTTGCAAATTGCAATTCAAGTTGACTGGAATAACTTCTTTTTTTTTGTGTGTGCTATTTTACTAATTTTATTGCTTTTCATAATAAATATCTTTGAATGTTGAATGCTTTTATATTATAATCCTAGCAAAAGTGAACAAAATTTGACATTTCTATTGGACTGTGCTCTAACAATTCCCTCTCTCTTCTCTGTGTCAGACCCAGTCTTTGTTGTTGGTGGCTTGGCTCACAGGTGTGAGGACTCGGCTCTCTTCCTCCTCGCTTGTCTATCTCCTTCGCTGCCCTGAATGCATCAGGCCACGATAACCCTCAATCTCAAATCTCTAATTCCCAACCATGGACCGTCATCCCTACACCTGATCTCCCACCAAAACCCTACCCCAAACCTCTCCGTTTTCCCGCCAGTTTGTCGCGGACATTCCATCTTCAACCGCGCCAATGGTGTGGAAATCTCTGTGCCCAAACACGGTCCTAAGTCCAAGTCCAACTCCGACTCCTTCAATGGTTCCGTCCAAGACTGGAAGTCAAGGAGCGTCCTACTCAAGAACGTCGACGTCGCCACTCTGGGCAATCTCTGTGTCGACATCGTGCTCAAAGTTCCCAAATTGCCCCCCGCGAAGCTGGAGGACCGCAAAGCTTACATGGACCAGTTAGCTGCATCTCCACCCGATAAGGTTCTTGGTTCTTGCTCAGTGCTCACCTTCCGACTATGCCTCTTTGTTTATTTTTTATTTTTATTTTTTTGTGGGGGTAGAGGTGTGCCATTGACCTTTCAAGTAATTAGTTCTGGCCCTCCTGGGCTTTCGTCGTTCTATCAGAATTTATATGGATAAAGTGATTTCTCTGAGAATACCATTTCAGAATATTTAAATATCAAGGAGAGATATTGGGTTAGCTAAGACCATATGAGAATGATGATCTGCCAACTTCTTAGTAACCACGTTAAAATCTTTAGCCTACATATAACAAAACAAAACGATCTCTTAATTTGAGCATTGCATTTTGTAGTTGTTTTTTCGTTTCATGTTTGTGCAGAATTTGTTAAATGCTTTTTTATTTTTATTTTTATTTACTTGATTGTACTGCTTTACTTGTAGCAATACTGGGAAGCTGGTGGTAACTGTAATATGGCAATAGCAGCAGCAAGACTGGGTCTTAACTGTATCACTATTGGTCATGTGGGTAATGAAATATATGGACAGTTTCTCCTAAACGTGCTTCTTGATGAAGGAATTGGAGTGGTTGGGATGCGTGAAGATACTGAACTCGATAACAGTTATAGTGCATCATATGAAACGTTGTTGTGCTGGGTTCTAGTGGATCCACTGCATAGACATGGTTTCTGTAGGTAAACTTATTCAATCTTTGTTATTGTTAAAATCAATTTTTTTTTTTCAAATTTCTGGTCTTTCATGAAAAAGCTTCATGACTTTGCTCTTAATCAAGTGGTTGTTCTTATCCTTCATAAATGTTACTTATTCCATTTCATCATCATCTCCTTTGAAAAACTTAAAGATCTGAATGGATCTATTTTTGTTTATTAGTCGAGCTGATTTCAGTAATGAGCCCGCTTTTAGTTGGATGAGGAAACTGTCTGGAGAAGTTAAAATGGGTATAAAGCAGTCAAAGGTCTTATTCTGTAATGGTTATGGATTTGATGAGCTCCCCCCTGGTTTAATAGTCTCGGCAGTAGAGTATGCTGTTGAAGTTGGAACAGCAGTATTCTTTGATCCCGGGCCACGTGGAAAGAGTCTTTCTGCGGGAACACCTGAAGAACAAAGAGCTTTAGATCATTTTTTAAGGATGAGCGATGTCCTTCTTTTAACATCCGAAGAGGTATGGCTTATATCAGGTTTTAGTTATGAATTTTCTTTCTGATGTGTGGAAAAGCGTGTATTCTTGTTTATCTTGTTTGGTTTTTAATTTCTATTTCATTTCATGTTCTCAATCTAACTTCATTAAACTATTTTGTCAATTCACATCTTTGACCTGCACCCTGTTTCTGTTTGGTCATTCTCATGTTTCTTTTTAGATTACTTTCCCTTTTAGATTAGTACATCTTCTAATGATCGGTGGTTTCTTTTTAGTATTTTTTGACTTAATTATATTGTTTAGAGAGCTTACTTATCTATTTGCACCATTTGTTCTACTCAAACTCTATGTATTTACATAATTCTTTTTGTGATAAAGCCCCAGAGTATATGGCAAACTAATATTCATTGGAAGTGGAAATCATAAAGATGGACCAGTATTGGGAGACTAGTTTCACTTCAATTAGCCACGTGTTCTTTAATTGTGCCTACATTAGAGAAGTTAGTTTCATTAGATGTTGCTGTACTGTATATATCTTTTGTGTGTGTAATGATGAGAATAAAAGGGCACAGGGAACATTTTATACTAATTATGGACTGTAGTCTGTAGTACATTTGATAAAAAATGAAATACGGTATGCATCAGTTTAGGTATGGACTCAAGATTCAACTGAAGATTGTCGGATTTTGGTCCTCAGAAAGTCAATAAGCTAGTTTCAACATGCATGTCAAAAAATTAGGTTTAATAGGAAATTGTATGAAATATTCTGTGACTGGACAAGCTATACCCACATGCTGTGAGGTTGTTCCTCTTTAATTATTTTTATATCTGTAAGTGTGCTCCCAATTTTAGAATGATGATTACCCTGCATGACGACTAATTGCCAAAATCCTGTCTATGATATAATAAATATTGAAAAAAATTGAACTGCTGAATTTTGTTGCTAAATCTAATCACATATGTTGATATGGCTGCTTTTTTCCAGGCCGAGTCACTGACTGGCATAGGAAACCCAATATTAGCAGGGCAGCAGCTGCTCAGGCAAGGGGTGCGTGCAAAATGGGTGATTGTCAAAATGGGTGCGAAAGGTTCAATTCTAGTAACTAAGTCAAGTGTTTCTTGTGCAGCTGCATTCAAGGTATGCACTTTTAGTCAAGTCTTACACCAATATACAAATTTCCTTGGAAAAAAAAATTAGACAGATCTCTTGCTGTTGCACCCTTGTTGAACCCTTTCTATTTCATTTCTTCAATAATATATGTTACTTTTTTTGGTATTTTGATAATGTGACAGGTGAATGTGATAGACACAGTTGGCTGTGGAGATAGTTTTGTAGCTGCTATAGCATTTGGATTTATACAGGGCATGCCAATGGTTAGCACACTAGCATTTGCAAATGCTGTTGGTGCCGCGACTGCCATGGGTTGCGGTGCTGGTAGGAATGTGGCAACACTGGACCAAGTTATAAAACTTATGAAGGCATCAAATCTTAACGATGATGATGTATTTTGGAATGAATTACTTGGTGAAGGTTTGGGCTCTCAAGAAGTTACTATGCTGTCAAAGATGGTCATAAAGGGAAGCAAAAATAGGACAAAATCTGTTTCTTTACAGGGCGTGGTCTCACAATTGCTTCCTAAACTTGAATCAGCACAGATTAAGGAACAGTGCCTTCCTGACATACTGTAATTTTGAGTTTATTGATTTTCTTTGTGATTTTAAATTCACTTTTCACTCACACACACACACTATCAAATAGCTAGTTAGTGTGAGAGTCTTCAATATCAATTAGTGTTTGTCGGGCTTTGAGTCCGACAGGCTCCGAGTCCGACGTATAAAACCCGAAACAAAAGTCGAGAACAGATTTACCGAAGTACCCCTGTTATTTTGTGATAATGAAATTACCCTTGTTGGTTTTTGGCCCTCATTTTCCATTAAACAACAAGTGCACCCTCGTAATTAGGCCTGACAACGTAGTGTGTTAAACCATGTTCGTGTCGTGTCAAATTTTGTTCACCTGAATCTAATCCGTTAAGTTTTCGTGTTGAACTGTGTTCGCGTAGTATCGTTTCCTGTTTGTGTCGTATTTTATTCGTGTTTACTAGGCATGTACATGAGTGTTTTATTTTTTTATTTAAATTAATATATATTGTCAAATGATAAATCATTATCAATTCATGTCTATTAAGCTTAAATACATATTCAAATGATATACTAAACATCTTAAAAAAATATTAACATACTAAAATTCAACATAAATAATAACTGTGAATTTAAAATATGTAAAATATTTCAAATTAAAGCTATATTAAATATTTATCGTATCTAAAAACTAAAATATGCATTTCAATTATAAATTTAAAAATATTTAAAATATTATAAACCAAATTGAAATTGTACACCGAATATAAGTAATAAAAACAGATAGAATCTAAAATAAAATATTAATATATAAATAGATATAAAAATTATCATTTTTCAATGAAATAAAATATAAATTTTATAATTTTTTAAAACTAAAAAAAAAGTAATGTAAAAAGTAAACTATAAAGAAATAATTAAATTTTCAATTCGTTTTTTATCGTGTATTATCGTGTGACACTGATATCAACCCGACTCAATATCGCAGATCTAAATCTACAAATTATCATGTCGTTTTGTATTGTGTTATCGTGTCGTGTAACATTTTGCCAGGCCTATTCATAATATTATTTCTTTCCCTTTATTACCCATTATATATATCCATAATATGACATTATTTTAAAATTAATTAAATGCTGAATTGAAATTTGCTTCAGAATTTATTGGCGAAACACAAATAAATAGAGCTTTGATGTCAAGTACAAGTTGCAACCTCAAAAACCAAAAGAAAACCTATAAATTCAAAATATTAGGATTTAAGAGAAGAGGAAGGTGGGGGAAAGAAATAACAAAAAGAGAGAAGGGCAATATGGGAATTTTAAATAACATGAGGAGTGAGTAACCCTAGGTCAAAAATGTCAAATTGTAAAATTTCAGCACGTCTCTCTCCTTCCCTGCCCTTCTTCTTTCATGTTTTCTCTCTAAGCACCCGCCAAATCAAACTCTCTCGGTCGCTTTAAATTATTGAAAACTTTCCATTACTGTAAACCTGCGTTGGTTTTCTTTATTTATTTATTTTTATTTTTTTTTCGATTTCAAAAACCCTAATCAGTTCTTATGATTAATCTCTTTTCTTGGGTTTCTACTTGATTTCTCTTTTTCTTTTGGGCTGTTCTCCCTGCTTGCTTCCGGGGAGACTTGTTCATACATGCGTAAGTTTTAACGACTTCATTTCTCTTTGGCCGAGAAAAAACTGTTCTGTTCGGTGACGGAGAAAATCTGGAAAATGTTGCATTTTCATGTTTTTTATTGGTGTCCCGAAAAGTTATTAATCAGAAAAGAAGGTTAGTAACAGCATTCTATTAAGCTGCGTTCTGTTGGATTGAGATTTTATTTTCCAACTTTTTTATTTGTTACGTTTTTGTTATTATATGTTAGGCAACATAATTTGAACTGCTAAAAGTATACGTTTAAGATGTAAAACGGAAAAAAAAAAATTCAACAACCTAACATTGCATATTCTGTTATGCATTGTTGGTGTTTCTGTTTCAATACTTGTTCATGATTATCATTATATAGCTATTGGTTTAATCAGCTATTTATAGAATTCATACGTTTAGCAATACAGTCGTTTACTATCTATTATGATGTCACTAATTTCAAGAGGAAGTGACAGAAATAAAATAGGATCCGGATAAATAATGGTGTGTTACCATCTTTGGGATATAGCTATACTTTATATTATATCATTTTTAAATGCAGAACAAAATGTTGATCCAGAAAAATATATATTTGTATTTTTCAGGTCTTAAACCATGATACGTATAGGAGGCAGAACTTTTCATCAGTTGTGAGAGCATTTGATTCCATCTTTAGGATACAACTTTATTATCTCCTTGATTTGTAATGGCAAACCATAATTTGATTCTTGAGCAAAATCATTTTTCGTTGATGAGGCCACGCCAACATTTGGTATTGAGGCATGATCACAATTTGGCCCTGAGTCATGCTCATAAATTTGAATTAGCGCATATGCATGATCAATATTTGGATTTCGAACACCCCCATGACCATATGCATGATTTGGAGCATATCCATGATCAGGATTTGGACTTGGAGCACTCTGGGGGCAAGGAATTTGAGTTAGGGAATAGAAATATCCATGATAGGGGACCAGCTCTTGGTCAGACTCATGAACATGAAATGGATCTTGGACATACACATGTTCAGTATGCTCTAGAAAAAAAAAATTGAATTTGAAAGTATATATTGATTTTGAAGCTGATGGAAGTCTATTGCTGTTGATTCTCATGTTTCGGAATTATCAGATAATCATGAATTGGTTGCTGTGGGGAATAACAATCTTCATGGAAACTTAGATTTGGCCATGGACCTAAATCAAGAGATTAGTATTGCACCTGCCTTAGATATGACTCTTCAGCAGCCCCAGCTGATAGTTAATGACTCTATCCTTCAGTCTTGAGCCCTAGTTTCAGGACTTGATCAATAGCTGACTGTTGGGCAAGAGTTTCCTGGTGTCCAGAGTTGTCGGAGGGCACTGAGAGATGCAACCATTTCTTTTCGCTTTGACATGCAAATAGTCAAGTCTGACATTGCATTTCATTGTTAAATGTGCAGGTGAAGGATGCCCTTGGCAAATTCATGCTGCAATGCTTCCTGCTGTTCCTACCTTCACAATCAGGACCATTCATAATGCACATAGTGGTGGTGGTGTTAACCATCATCAACAAGCTTCAATCCAGTGGGTTGCAAATTCTATGGAACAACACTTGAGGGAAAATACTAATTGTAAACCAAAGGAAATACTAGAAGAGATTCACCGAGTTCATGGGATCACATTGTCATACAATCAAGCATGGAGAGGAAAAGAATGGATCATGGCTTCTGTCTGTGGCTCATTTGAGTATGATTATTGCCTTCTTCCACAGTACTGTGACCAAATCAGAAGGACAAATCCAGGAAGCATCCCTCTTCGTTTATGGGAATCCTGCAGATAACTGTTTCCAGAGCCTATTTGTTTCATTTCAAGCATCAGTTTAAGGGTTTTTCAATATGGGTTTTTGAATGCATGCCGGCCTCTTATTGGACTTGATAGAATGCCACTGAAAAGCAAGTAACCTTGGGACCTTGCTTTTTGCCTCTAGTTTTGACTGAGATGGTGCTCTGTTTTCCATTAGCCTTTGGCATGGTTGACTAGGAGAATGACGATAACTGGATGTGGTTCCTGTCTAAGCTGCATATCCTGCTTGAAACTAATTCTGAAAATATGCCAATCTGATAGGCAAAAAGGTATTATAGATGGGGTTAGGCATGTTGAAAAAACCTGCTCAAATAAACTGGTCCAAATTATAGCCCAAATCTGAAACTGTCCAATTTTATATATGTTAGGATTGGGCTTTAGATTTTTAGTATATAATTGGCTCAAAGTTCGATCAATTAAGCTATCTATTGGGCTGGCTCGAAGCTTGCCCATTTGGACCGATTTAAGTCATAATCCGATATAATTTATTTTATGTTTAAATAATTATTGGTCTAAATCATAAATCACATTAAATATATAAATATTTATACTAATCAGTGGTCTAAATTTTAAAAATTACAATGTAATTATATAGTTTATTTATTTAATATTTAATTTTAATATAATATATTTTAATTAAAAATTAATTTTAAATTAAACTTTGAATTTAAAACTTTAAATTCGAAGTCTAGAGCCGATATTTAAGTTCCAATTTGATACTTATAGAGTTTGGCACTGGATTTTAAAATTTAGAATATTAATCCGTTGAATCCGGTCTACATTCTCTTTTTATGCTGAAAAGGCTCAATCTGAACCAGCCTGACCTCAAAATTTTTGAGCTTGGGCACAGCAGTCTAAATTTACACCCGTTGATGGGGTGGAAGCAAACTTTCCAACTGTTTTTCATGGTTTTTGTTTGCGTGATCTCTGTGACAGTTTCCAGTAGGAATTCAACAATACTGTGTTTGTTACCCTTCTCTGTGAGGCTGCTTATGCTCTTATTGCTGTTGGGTTCCAATAAAAAATTCTTGACCTTGCCGGAAGCTGCCTGTTGGATCAGACAATTTCCACCTCATTTGTGGGCCACAGAGTATATTGAGGGAACAAGATTTGGGCATTTGACAGCGAATATAGTTGAATCTTTAAATTCTTGGCTACTTGAAGCCTCTGGCCTTCCAATAATTCAAACGATGGAGTGTACTCGACGACGACTGATGGCTGGGTTCAATGAGTGGCGTAATACAAGCATGCAGTGGAGCTTCTGCTGAAAATCATGTTTCAGAGGCGATTAAACAAGCGCATAGTTATCAAGGTAAATGATGCTACTTTTGAAGCCTCTATGGCTTCAACGATTGTAGATATTCATGTCCACCGTTGTACTTGTAATGGATGGCATCTAGATGGGGGCTTCCCTGTACTCATGCTGTCGCAACCCTCCTCTCTTGTAGGCAGAATGTTCACCGCTTCACTGAAAAAATAAAATAAAATAAAATAAAACAATCCACCCAATTCCAAAACTCTTTCGAATGAGATGTCATTGGGTTCCCAATATGAAGGTGAGAGAGAAGTTGAGGTCTTTTATAAACCCACAAAAGTCCCTCAGTACACCTAGACAACCAAGAGAAAGGTAAATTCGCAGAGAAGATGGTGGGTCGGACGAAAAGGATAGTGCATTGTAGTCGATGCAATCAAACTGGGCATTTTCAGCTCAGCTCACATATAGTTATATCAACAACACTAGAGTCTGGCAATTTACCTTTATGCATACTGTGTAGAAATGATGCAGTCTTTGGGTTTTTAGGTTATTATCTGTTCGTGTTTTTGTTGGAAATTCTTCTGGGTTCATTGGAGGCTTCCTATCATATACGACAAGTGAATCAGCTTAGGCACAATTTTTTTTGAGGATGATTAGTTAAAATGTCTGAGATCTTAAAAATTTCAGCTTTAGTTTATTTTTAGTGTTTGGCAGTTTTCATTGCCCAGAGTCCCAGGCTTTCCAATGAGCGCTTCTATTATTCACTTATCTCTTAACGTTTGAATATTCTGTTTATTTTCCCCAACTTTCCAGAGGTCTAATGGGCACGCTGTTTATTTTAATATACAAGCAGGCAGCTGTAGCAAAGAGTTTATAGTAAAGATAGTACAAGTAGCAAGCTATGTTATCTAGAGCATACCACATCATTTAAATATATATTTTTTTTAATATAATTTAAATAATATAACAACCGGCCAGATTTCTATTGAAAATTGTTAGTTCAATTGGATTTTTAAAAATTTAATTGAAAACTTATTTTTCCTATGTTGATTGCCATATAGACTATCTCTACAATTAAATTTTTACCGCGTCCTAACAAGTTTCTTTTAATAGAAGAGTTTTGCATTCATGGAGCTTAGACTGCCACTTCTGATTCATTCTCAAACAGGACAAGTCTCACCAACACTATGCCTGGAACAAGAAGAAATACTTTGCACTCACAATTTGGTAGAACCTATTATGTTAGCCTTACACATAAATGTGAATGGAAAGACATATATGTATGTCTCACTAAAGATTTTATCTTCCTCGTTTCTTCAGCAATGGAACCACCCTTGGGCAAGGGTGAGTTCAAGCCCAGTCCAAAAATAATAATATTATTATTAGTTATACCTTTCCAACTCAGTCCACCAAAAAAAAAAAAAAAAATACTACCAGCTTTATATTTATTAGTACTTAGTAGCCCACCAGTACAAAATAACTTCTTCCATGTCCAAACTTACAAAATATAGAAGGAAAAAAAAGTGAAAAGGGGCTTTGACAAACACACAGCTAATGGATAGAGAAAGGAAGAGCAAAGAGATGAGAAAAAGAAAACAAAGAAGAGTGGAGCTCATAAGTCATTTTATACTTTAATAAGTTTGTATTTTTATTTTTATTTTAAATTAAATGGTATTTGATTTGTTGTTTTTATAGAAAATATAACAAAAAATTGATAATAAATGGGAACTATATGGATTATTGTTATGCTTAATAATATTTTATTTCATGCTAATTTTATTGGAGATAATTTGTGAGTTTTTTTTTTTTAAATATAAATTTGAGCATATATATATATATATATATTCACTTTTTTGGTTATTATTTTGTACATTACAATGCAAAATAGAAATATTTTTCGATATTATAAAAAAAAAATATGTAGTCTAACTAGCAAGCAAAATACATAATGTGTCAACATTACTTCAAGTTCAAATCACCATTGTAGGCTTAGAGACCCAAGCTTGGATAGTGTTTTATTGTTTTTCCATTATTATTTTTTTATTTCGTTTTTGCTTTCTAAATTAATGTATTATGATAGTTAAATGCATATTATAGAGTAAAGTTCATTAAGTCTTTCTAATTAAGTATATTTTTATATTAATAAAGCTTTCTTGTGCAAGAGATGATGTTCCCTTTAAAAAAATATTATAATAAATTCTCCTTAACTTTACACCTAGTTTCAACCAGTGTTTCATAATTCTCTAGTTGTTGTTTTTTTTTTTTTTTGGGTAGAATTCTTTTGTTCCCTCTAGTATAGAAGAGAGAGGCCCTTGATATCCCTCTTGTCAACGCATTCTTATTACATCCGTTTAAAATCACTTCAAATGCCGAACAGAAAATAAACCATTTTCAGTTAGAGTTGGTGTAAAAACATGCATACAAGTCAAATATTGCATCCATTTTTTGGGTTTTGTTTAGAAGTGTGAATTGCTCCAAAACTTTTGTGACATTGTGAAAATCTTCTCTTCTATATTCATTACCAATATCTTAAAATTATTTCATTACAAATTGTCAAATTAACCGTAAAGTCAAGAAAAGAAAGCCCAAATAATCTGATGAAGTTGAAACTTTGAAAGTCAATTTCTTGTTTATTGAATTTAATCCGCAGACATCTGCATGAGTTCTTATTTCGCAGTGCCGACAATTGCCTTTTATTTTTATTTTGCTTACTTAAGACTAATTATAATTTTGATGCCTAAAAATTTCTTAATATAAAAAAAATTGCGTGTAGTATCATAATAGGTGAAGTTTATTGACCTCCATATATAGTCATGAACATGATATTTTCCAATCTTAAGAATTGGATGAGAGGTAGCATGAGATGGTTTTTAAAAACTTTTATGTTGCAATTATTATGACCAGCTTTATCCAGCACCATTTTACCCAAAAAAAGGCTTTATCCAGGACCATATTAACCTCTCTGTTTTTCCAAGGTTTTAATCTTAATTAATACTAAGAAAGCTCTAGGAAATAGTTGTTTTGAAATATTATTATCCATGCCCATTTATTTACTTTTGGTCTTGAAATGATGTGATTGGTGACTAAAGCTCCCTAGCCAAAAGGATCCTGCCTAATGCCTAATAAGATGCATGTGTTCTATAAGTGGAAATTAATGCTCTGTAATTATAGAGTTCTAATTATGAAGCAATTCTGTAACCAAAAGAACAAAAAGGTGCCCAATAAAACTCGACAAACTTTGGTTGTTTGCTTGTATATCCTCAATCATGAACCCCATAATAACAAAAAGATTATCAAATTTGAACAAAGCTTTTTGAGGATATATATATATATACATGTGTGTATATATATATACACGCACATACACATACATACACATAATATGCTTGATATGTGGAAACAGAAAAGGCGTTTTGACTTGTATGCAAAAATTATTCTATAATTTTTGCACAGAGAGGAAGAGAGAGGCAATATTTTTGTTTTTTAGACTTGGTTTTAAACTGATACAATATTTTAATCAATAATTATTTGTTAAGGCAACGTAGGAAGAAACTTTATTCTGCCACCATTTCCAAACAAAACAGGGGACCAAAAAGATGACTTTGACTCGAGCATCTCCACTCATAAATTTATTTATTTCATAAGCTTTTGTTCCACATTATATAGATTTCTGGGCCAAACAAAGTTTGGCCGTATTACGGAGCTGTCACTAATTTACTTTTTTCACTTTTTCTTCTGTTGTCAATTCTTATGGCTCAAAATATCCACATTATGTCGTCTCCACATGATTGTGATTAATTATTAACCCACACTAATACTATTTACATCTATATATACATATACGAATATAGCGATTATTGACCCACACTCATACTATTTACATCTATATATATATATATATATATATACGAATATATATATATAAAGCTGGATCTCATATCTCCCTTATCTAATACATCCTATCCAAATGGAAATTTCAAACACATGTTTGTAATGTTCTAACTGTGATGATTGTTTTGTAAAAAAGGTTAAAATAGAATAAAATGATATATATAAGAAAATCTGCATGAGATTCCAGTATCAGCATATATAGAGGTGATGGGGTTTGTTTTGAGTGTGAAACGTGAAAGACAATAATTCATATATTTTGCAGAAGTTTGAATGGAGGTGTTAATTTGGACAGAGTACGGAACCTGAATTGGTATCAGTTTTTGTGCTTGACAGGACAAATTTAGAGAGAGATATTATTTTTCCTTCTCTTTTTTTTTTTTGGGGGGGTAAAGGAGATATTAATTTTCCTGGCGATTTTATGATTTTTCTGCTTAAACTTTCTGAATCATTAATAATATTCATATATTCTCGTATTCGTTAGCTATGACAGTTTTCCTTCATGCAATCAAAATTTGATAAAGAAAAAAAAAAGGGAAAAAAAAAAAAAAAGGAACCTTACTAATACCCATAAAACAAAATTTTCAATTTCGATAATCACTGATATTACTTTTCATCATCAAATACAGTCCATCATGAAAGGTCCACCATCACCATTATGCAATTCACTTCAAAGTAAATTGCGTGCTTATACGTGATTCTCTTTCGATTTTAGCTTTGATATTATTTCTACATGTTTAAAGTTTCATCTTAAAAAGTTGGCGAATAAAAAAATAATTCAAAACTCTTATATACATTAATGTAGAATTCCAAAGTTAAATATAAAACTATATTTGCACATCTTTAATGGCAATCTGTAGAAGATGATTTGCAAAGCCATCAAGATTGTTGAATTATTATTGATTTTAAAAGTTTAAATTTTTAAATTCATTGGTGATTCAACATAATATCATAGTTAAAAAATTGTTAAAAAAAATAAGTTGTAAGTAGTAATTTAACTTGTAGATATAAATTTATTTTTAATAAATGTGAAATTATTGAATTTCGAAAGACGGATAGAAATTAACTATGCTACAGGATAGAGCACGCGAGTTTTGCTATCACCCATTCTTATTATCATCATGATCACCATCATCATCATCTAAATAAAGAAAAATCAGGTGAAGACAAAATTAGTTATAGTCATTAAGCATATGGGTGTGTGACTTTATGTTCCACTTTTCTTTTGTCCATTCCACGTTCTTCTTTATAATATGTTGGGCCTCCAATAGCTTTAACAGGTCAATCTATGTTAAGCTTGGGATTTAAGCTTAGAATCACACTGACTGCATTTGCCATCATTGATTGAAGGTTCTTCACCACCTTTCTACCTTCATCTTACCCTAGTGGCAAGCAAAAGACATATCCTTTGAGATCTTAGAATAAAAACACAATACCATGCCAAGATTTCCTATATATTTTCTTTATGAAAGCAACTCAGAGAGAGCCTCAAAATTTAATCTCAAATCTAAGAAAAACTTGCATAAAATAGTAGTGCTACTTCATTCTTTATTAATTTTACTGTTTACGTGCCATATATAAATTCAATAATCTATAATCACATACAATATCACACAACGATAAAATAAAATATGTAAATCTTATAAAATATTTATTGAATGTTCACTCTACAAGCGTTGTATCTAAGTTTTTGCCTTCAAGTCTTCATAATTATAAGCCTATATGAGGTTCAACTCAAATTATATATATATATATATATATATGTATATACAATGTTATATAGAGCTGAGGACATACAATTTTAGTCATGGATATTATTGAATTACAATCCACATTTATTGATCTCGACCAGAATTGGGTTAATTTAACAGCTCATATTTACGAGATTTTTAAACTTAACACGTAAAAGATAAAATAATTTTTGAAAAGCTAGCACTATAATGTTTTATCCCATGAGTTGCAGCTCCGATATCCATATTAAACGCACTAGTTGATCTCAAAACTTTAAATTTATAATAGATGAACTGAAATTAAATTATATGTTTTATGAGGTATATAATATATATAAGCTTTTGTCACAATTATACCAAAATAATAATAAAAAGAAAAGCAACCATCAGAGCATTTTTTATTTTTTATTTTTCAAGAATATCAATTATTTTTACACTTCGCTTCTTTATAACAATTTCAATGATGTCAATATATATACACATAAACCTGTGCCATTGCTATTTGTGTTGACCTCAGAATCACAAACAGAATTCTTAGAAAACAATTAATTATTATGTTTGAGAAAAATTAAAAAAGAAAAAGAAAGAAAGTATATATTAGGTCTCATGATCAATTGGCCTTTCCTTTTCTTTTAGCTGGACGTTTGGTAGAAACGTTTAGTTTAGACTACACAGCTAGGTAGCTATATATGTGTGAAAAGCAAGGTTAGAGGGAGTGTACAAAGTGGACTCCAAGTCATGTGAGTGAAGAAAGAATCTGCTTTCATCCTTACGTATAAAAGGACCCCATCAAAAACAAAAACAAAATAATGCATGGCCATATCAAATCTATATGCCATTTCTCTCTCTCTCTCTCTCTCTCTCTCTCTCTCTCTCTTCTCTTTTTCTCTTCTCTCTGCGATGGTTATGGACAGTTGTGGGGAATGTCGTCTGGTTCGAAACCTTTCACGTGAAGCTCTCGTAACTTGGTCTGAATGATTTCGGACCAGGCTTCATTCCCCTCAACAATGATGAGAATTTTCAGTTTCCATTATATTCATTCAAATATATTATTATAGACACACACACACACACACACACACACACACATATATATGTACTTGAAGAATCTACAAAAAGGTCATCCTTAATTCCTTATGTTTTTGTCAACCAGAGATTGAATTGAGGTACGCAATCGACAATGATTTGCCAACCTGTGAAGAGACTGGAAGCAAAGCGACCGTGGCCGGAAACTGCCAACCGGCCGGTTCAGGCTCCAGGTAATTGAGTATAAATGATTACACACACACACACACACACACACACACACACACACACACACATTCACTTTTCCTTCTACATATATGTGATTAATTAGTCTTCGCCTAATTTATTAATTAATTTGCCAGTGAGGAAAGTGTGAACAATTAATACATGTATATGAACACACCAGCAAGCAACTTCCATCTCTTTTGGTCTGTTTTATACTTTGGGAAATATTATTTTTAATCAGTATTTTGATTTGCTTTAACAGCGTTTAGAAAGAATTAATGCAATAAGTAGTTGGGATATTAGTTGCTGTCACTCTATATTAACATTATAATATATAAAAAGTTTTGGAAGATTATGAGATAGAGAGAGGGAAGCTGAAGAGATTATAAGCGTTGTTCTTTAGTTAATTTCTTGCACATATATATATATATATATCCATTTCTTGCACATATATATATATATATATCCATTTCTTGCATATATATATATCCATTTCCCATGACAAACAATATGTATAAGCATATCTACCAGGTGGGTCAGAAATTAATCTTGTGGGTCAATTATAAATGAAAGAACTTGTACAGGGAATGTGGGCCAGATCTATACATGTGAAGCTCATAATTTCAAGTGGGTCAGATTAATTTAGGGAAGGAAGCTGAGAAACACCAACTCCAAGACTGGTTGATATTATTTTGTTTTATATCATCAGTATATATAAAAATAAGTAAAAAAAACAACCATCTGCAATAGAATGGATTAGAATAGAGAATAAAATATCAATGTGTTTTTTTTGGTAAAGAAAATATCAATGTGTTAATGAGTGAAGTTTGTCATAATGTATATCATGGTTGTGATTCCCACATATTGAAAGTAAGGTTGAAAAAATGGAATCTAAGTACTCCTCTGTGGGGTTTGATTGGACTTGAGAGGGGTGGAGGTTGCGGATGAAAAGATTAAAAAGTGAAGATAAAAAGGGAGTAGTGCCAACCAATAAGGGACTTTGTCTGCTTATGTGTCACTCATTATGTGACTTTTCCATCTCATAACACGCTAGTGACGCTAACAAAATAAATAATGGGTTGGTCCTCATTGTTGTCTTGGGTCCTTTTAAGATGTAAAGTGGCACATCGTTCAGAAATTATCCAGGTATTATTACATTATCTTACCTCAATAAATAAAAATTTAGATTAATTGTATTTTGGTATTTTTAAATTGTTAATTATACAATTTTAGGCTTTCCTAGTTTCAAAAGTAGCAATTTAAATATTTAATTTTTTTTATTTTGTTATAGATAAGTTTAATTCTCAATCGGGCTAGATAAATTGGTAATAATTTTGTTCAAAAACTTACAAAGATGTTGATCCATGAGAAAAAAAAAGTTTTGTGTGAGCAAAATTTTACCAAATTTATTTGACCAAATTAAAAATTTAACCAATTTGCGACGTATTAAATTAAATATCTAAATTTTTACTTTTGAATAGTCAACGAGAAGAAAGTAGTTTCATGTAGTCACGTGGACGAAACTTTATCAAATCATTTGGCCAAACTGAAGTTTCAGTCGATTTGAAACATAATAAATCGAATATCTAATTTTTCACTTTTTGATTAATGTTGTTTAACATTAAATTTAATTATTGAATTTATTAAAATTATAATTGGATAAATTTTTATTAAATTTATAAAGGCTGTATTGAATTTAAATTTAAATTTTATCGTAATAAAATATTGAACTAAAATTATAAAAAAAAATATTTTATTTACTTGAAAAATAATTTAAATTAAATCAAAAAGAAAGAAATTAAGGAGAAAAACTTTTAGGATTATAATAATTCATAAGACTAATAGATAATTGATCATAGACATAAAAATTTTAATTTTTTCATTCAGTTTGGTATAAATAATTGGCAAGCCTAATTATTCTGTATTTTTCATTAAAATAAACTAATACAAATACAATTATAAATTAGTTATAAATTCTGAAAAGTAAATTTAAAATCAACGTGATCTGAAATTATTTCAAAAAATAATCAAGAGCAAGAAAAAAGCCAAATAAAGACAAACTTTACAAACGTTGCAAAATTTAATATACTTTATATTTTTCATAGACAATTAACAGAAATTGAGATCATAACCATTAAAGTCCATCTGCTACTAATTGTTAAAAATTCAATACGATTTAAAATTAGCAATAATCTAATCTCACATAAAAATAACAGCACCAAATTATAATTATGAAAAATTGATATATAAACAATAAACACAAAATAACATAAATTGAATTATTAAATTAGATTGAAATAAAAACAAATATCACTATTGGATAACTAGTTTAGAAATATTTATAGCCAAGAAAAGAAGTATAGAAGCACATACTTGAGAGAAAAATTTAGTTCTAATGCTAAAATTTGTCTAAAAGTCGGCTTTCCTTTTTACAATAATAAAAATACATATTTATACTAAAATTTAGGACTAAAACTTGATAAAAATGCACATAAACGATAGAGTTTGCATTTGCCTAAGCTCCTAGGCTTTCTCGGCTTTTTTTTCGTTGAAATTGTAGCTTGAATCCATACACCAGGCGGTTAGCCAAGCGGCTGGTATAGCGTCTGGCGCTTGCTGCCAAAATCCAATTATTTACAGTTTTGCCACAATTTTTTATTTTTTATATTGTTAAATTTAAATTCATCTAAAACATAGAAAAATACAAATTAATCCATTTTAAATTAATAAAACTTGTTCAAATCAAATATTAAAGTACATAAAAAAATATATACATTGTATCCCATCACTTTTGAATGGTCAATGAGAAGAAAGAAGTTTCATGTAGTCACATGAGATAAACTTTACCAATTCATTTGGCCAAATTGAAGATATTACCAATTTGCAACATATTTAAATTCAATACCTAAATCTCTATTTTGAATATTGAATGCTTAAACTGTAAAACTCTAAAAGTCAAGAGTTCAAAGTGAAATTACCCTTGAAAACATTGCATTCCCATTTTATTCATACAATATATTTTTTAGTTTTATTAATTTAACAATGAAGGAGGTTGGTCCAGTAGTATACTTTTCAGATCTATACTTTTGAAGTCAAAACTTATTTTTTTATTTTTCTCACTACTAATTTCTAATTAATTATTTGATAGCTATCAAGAAAGCAGTCAAGAAGATGCAAAAAAAACTATTTACCATTTTTCTAAATTATTTTGTTTTTTACAATTCGATACATGTGTTCTCTCTTTAAAAAAATAATAGTAATAACAGTAATATAACATATTTTTGAAGTATTATATCATATGATATAATTAATGGAGAAAATACTATTCTCTGTTTGATATTTGGCATATTAGTGTGAAAGACTCGTGACTCGTGAATCTAGGACAAGTTAATTCCCAAAAGTGAATCAAACAGATAAAGCAAACCCGACATACATTTTAAAGTAAAAATAAAAATAAACATAATTCTATTACTTTTTTACTTAACCCACCAATGATGTTTCATAAAGTATTCAACTACGAAAATAAAAGTCCTACCCGAAAGACAGATTTCGTTGGGCGTCAATATCATTGGCCAACGTAAAAGAAAGCAATAATCTCACCTAACTAATCAACAAATCATTTTCAGTACTTATTTTCAAGATTAATCATTAATTTTTCATCTTTCCGATCTTTTAGATTTCGTTAATCACCTTCTCATTCCTGTGTAGCACATTACTTGGAGAGAAATCTCAGACTCAAGAGGGTTCTTGGTCATCGTCCATTCTGTTAACAAAGAGTTAAAAAGTATACAACACTGAACAAAAAACAACATATTTCATTATTTGTATTTGTTTTTATCAAATCAAAAACTTTATACATAGACACAAATAAATAGAAAAATCTGCTAAGAATACATAATCTGCAAAGGCAAATTATAAACAAGGCGGTGGACTGGCCTGCAAGACAGTCTGAGATACAAGGTATCTGATTGGAGCCTTTAATATATGGCATCTAATCTGAATTGATGTACCATTCATGTAATCATCACCAACAACTTTAATTCCAAAAGTGACAGCCAAAAAAAGTTCATAAATGGTTTGGCTCTGATCTTGTCGGTGAGACAGAGTGAGAAATATGGAAGGAGAGAAGAATCTTGGGAGGTTGGGTGAAGAAGCAGGTTAGAGGCCTCCTCTAGATGCTTTTCTAAATTTTTTGTCCCGTTTCCTTTTGCTACTATCCCAACTCCAATACTGTGAGAATTTCGTTGCCTTTAATAAATAGCATCTGTAAGTTTCTATGTGGATGGTTTTTTTCTTCATTTTTGGAAATCTTAGTTCCCCTTGGAACAAGAAATTACATATTCTTTTCACTCTAATGCTCTTGCTACGTGTTTTCCGATTTAACTTTCTTGGTAGTTAGCCACTTTATTTTCCTTGTTTCATGGGTAATCTTTCTCATTCTTCCCTGAGTTCTCTGTTCTTCACATTAAAGTTGACTTATAAATTTTTCACTAAAGAAGGAAAAAAAAAAAATTTGACATATAAAAATTTGAATAAGTCACCACTTTTCCAATTGCATTTGATTTCACTCGATTTTTGCATGTGAGCCTCTTATTTTTCTAACAATTTTCTGCCACAGTATTTGATAAATAAATCGATTTATACAATCCTATAGAACTTACTTCCTTACCTGATTTGATAACCATATATACTGTGGTGCATGAAGTAAAAATTCAAGCATTCCTGAAGCTGAATGTGAGGAAAAGTGTTATCCAATACGTGTCCTAATAAGAATGATTGGCAAAAGCAAATGGAATGGAATGAGCATGCAAGTCTATACGAGTACAACATGCATGTAGTGCCACATTGCGTTACTCATCATGGATCATCCAGTTGGGCCTCATCAATCTAGTCTAGTTGGGCCTCACGCTCAAACTATCCTATAACCTTTTTATCCTTCACCAAAAAAAAGGACTTCTAAACAATGTGCTAGAGAAAGAAATTACAGCAATTCCAGCAAAGTTTATCAGCATGTTGATGTTATAAGATTCATACAATACAAATACCTGTATGCCTGTACCGAAGTTATCAAGTACAACAGAATCTCCAATGGTTAGCATTCAAGAGAGATGAATACTATTCACCAATTTTCACAGTAGGAGCAACCAAGAGATGAATACAAGTGTCTTATGTCTTCATGTTCTAATGCAAACTTCTTTGTTCAAGGAAGTCATAAACATATTCACAAAGTTCATCCAAATTCAATCCTTCATAAGCAGATGATCTGTCTGCATTAGAATCTTACCAATCAATTCCGTCAGATTTCATGCAAAGCCTTCGTATTTGTTGAAGACATAACCTTGGGCAGCACTTACAAATGAAGATTTTTTTTTTTTTTTTTTTTTTTCTGCAAGGTTAAACTAGTGATTCCATGTCATCTTACCCCTGCTTCTTGGGCAGGAAATGTTGGAAGTAATTTTAAAAATTCTCCATATTTTTCATCCTTCGAGAGTAAGTTTATCACAATGGAGACTGTCGAGGCATCTGGTAACATATGTATCTCCACCATTCTGTTAAGAAGTTCAACCACTTTTAGTGACTCACCATTTTCACAGAAACCACGCATAAGTGTATTATACGTAACAACATTTGGAGCACAACCCTTTTCTTCCATTTCTGAAAACAAACCATTGGCCTTTTCTAATTTCCTCTGTTTACAGAGACCAGAGATCATAATGGTATAAGTTGCAACATCAGGCACAAGGCCAATATGCGGCAATCTGTGAAACAGTTCTAAAGCAATTTCAAGCTTTACAGATTTACAGAGTCCATTAATGAGGCTATTGAAGATTTCAATGCTCGATCGAAACTTGGAGTTTTCTAATTTATGAAAAAGTTCCAAGGCCTCTGGAGCACAATTGTTCTTGCAAAGACCATCCAAAAACAGAGAATATGTAGTTGAATTAGGTGCCAGGTCTTGAACTTGCATCTCATTGAGGACTCTGCGTGCATCCTCAACCTTACCTGCCTTAAAAAGAACAATTAATAAGGAATGGTATGTTTTTACTGTTGGCTTAATTCCCTTGTCAACCATTTCCTTAAAGAGATCCAAAGCTTTGTTAATCTTCCACTTCTTGCAATACCCATTAATCAACACGGTGAAGCTGCAAGCATTAGGTTCACACCCTTTAGTTGGCATAGAAAGAAGTAGCTTTTTTGCTTTATCAATCCTACCTACCTTACAGAAGCCACCCATCAAACTGTTATAAGTATATGTATCTGGTTTCTCGCCTCTCAGAATCATCAGTTCTAGCAAATCATTAGCTTCTTGCATCCTTCCCTTCTTGCTAAGCATATCGATCAACAGATTGAAGGTAACCACATTAGGCTGGACACCTTTGTCTACCATCTCATTAAACAAACTTTTAGCCTCTTCCCATTTTTCTTCATAGCACAAACCATGAATCAGAGAGCTATAAACAACCACGTCCGGAAGAATCCCCGCATCTTTCATTTCATAAAAAAGCACTTTAGCCTTTTCTATCAATCCATCTTTACAAAGCCCATCAATAATAATCCCATACCAAACCATATTCGGCTTAACACCATATCCACCATTCCGCTTGGTCATTTCTTCATGCAACTTAAGTGCAATGGTCGCATTTCCAGTTCGACACAACCCATTAATCAAATTGGAATAAGTAATCACGTTAGGCCTACAACCCAACTTCACCATTTTCATGAACAACCCTGTTGCCTCCGCAATTCTATTTTCCACACACAAACCCTTAATCAAGGATGTATAAGACACAATATTTGGTCCAAAACCCCTCCTCATCATGCTTCCCATAACAACGAAACCATCGCGAGCCCGATTCACATTGCATAAGCAATTAAGCAGAGTATTAAGCGCGTTGACATCAGGCAATATTCCAACGGAAATCATTCTAGCGTGAAATGAGAAAACGTCACTGTAATGCTTACTCTTAGCAAGTGCACCTAATAAAACATTGAATGATGACACTGGAGGAGTGGGCTGCATGTGAATCATGTTGTCGAAGCAATGCAAAGCCTCAGCAACACTAAAATCTACTGACTTGAACTTGGTTTTGAGGAATTTGTCGAGTTGGGCACGTACGGCAACAGCGGGAGTCATGCTTTTCAGGTGAAAAGTTGGGATTTAAATTTAAAGAAAGTGGGTGTTTGTAGAATTTGTGATCAATCGTGAGGTTTTTAATTTGCTTGAATTTGGTATTTGAACATGTGGACCTTTTAGTGGGGAATGCAAATAAACTGATCCAGCCCGACAAGTTCGAACCCACTCTTATCTCTCTCTCTCTCTGACACACATCTCCATTTTTTATATCATAAATCCTAAATAATTACTCAAATCTTATTTATTTATTTATTATTCTCCTAAAATTTGCACTAATTGTTTTCTTTTTTTCGTTTTTTGTTTATATTTATCTTTGCGATATAGAAAAATTAATATTTTACTACTTTTTACAAGAAAATTTACGCGTTACTATATCTTGCGTGTCACTTAATATAATGATGCAAAATATATATATATATATATATATATCTTATTTTGGTGGATAAACTCTGAATATAATGGCCAAAAAAATAAATGTCGACAGCTATGAGCTTGTGGAGGCGTTTGAGATGTGGACTTTTTTTAAGTTACTTTGCATACAATAGCAAGAAGAAAACCATTCATAAAAAAAAATAACAAGAAAACTAAAATATAGTTTTCATAAGAAAATATATTTTTCTCTCTCTATAGACAATTTCAAACATAAGATAAGATAAGATAAAACATGGGATAAGCGCAATGGGCGACAGAAATTTATAAAATCTCGACAGGCAACAGAAAACGAAATGGTTAGAGTAGCACTTCTGTAGATCCGGTCCTTTATTAAACAAAAAAATAAAAAAGTTTTGATTTCTTTATGTTAGACAATACTATTTACCACTTTTTCACAGTTCAAGCAACCAAGAGATAAAATATACATGCCAATGAAAATTGTGTAATGCCTATAACTCCATTTTCAAGCGCAAATCTTCTTCAACCAGAGAGGTGATTAATTTATTCATCCGGGCCATACAAATTAAATCCTATAGTGCAAGCCTTTAGGTCAATCTTACAAGTTAATCCCATCCCTTGTATTTTACATCAACCTTCAGGTTTCATACATTCTGGTTTAAGAAATAACCTTCATCCGAATTCCAATTTCCAAATGAAAGCTCATGCGAGCAAGTAGTAGCAACTTACAGTTAGTCATGTTACCTTTTTGCGGCAGGGAAAGTCGAAAGCTGGTTGCCTTCACAACATTCTTCATCTGGTATCATAACTATCTCCACCATTTTGTGAAGAAGTTCAACCTTGAATGATGACTCACTATTTTCACAGAAACCATGCATAAGCCTATTATACGTCTGGAGCATATCCCTTTGATGCCATTTCTGATAACAAACCATTTGCCTTTTCTAGTTGCCTTCAGATTCTGTGGTCTGGTTGAAGAAATAACTTCCTCGAAGTGTTACCAATTGAAGAAGTTTAGATGAAATTACAAGCTAGCAACTTCAAAAATAATCATTTCATCTTTCCAACTGGTTTTTGGGCAGGAAAAGTTGGAAGTAAGTTTAAACATTCACGATATTTTTCATCCTTCGAGAGCAAGTCTATTACAATGGAGAATGTAGAAGCATCTGGTAACAAATCTCTCCCTAACACTTCGTGAAGAAGTTCAACCACTTTTGGCAACTCATTATTTTGACAGAAACCACGCATAAGTGTATTATATGTAACAATATTTGGAGCACAGCCCTTTCCTTCCATTTTTGCAAACAAATCATTTGCTTCTTTTAATTTCCCTTCTTTACAGAGCCCGGAGATCATAATGGTATAAGTTGTTACATTAGGCACAAGGCCCATATGTGGCAATCTGTGAAACAGCTCCAAAGCATTTTCAAGCTTTGCAGATTTACACAAACCATTAATGAGGCAGTTGAAGTTTTCAATACTGAGTCCAAACTTACAGTTTTCTAAATTATGAAACAATTCCAAGGCCTCTGAAACACAATTATTCTTGCAAAGCCCATCCAAAAATATAGAATAGGTTGTTGAATTAGGTGCCAGGTCTTGAAGTTGCATCTGATTGAGCATCCTCCATGCATTGTCAACCTTACCTGCCAGGAGAAGACCAGTTAATAAGGCATTATATGTTATTACTGCTGGCTTAACTCCCTTGTGAGTCATTTCACCAAAGAGATCCAAAGCTTCCTTAATCTTCAACTTCTTGCAATACCCATTGATCAACACACTGAAGCTGCAAGAATTATGTTCGCACCCTTTACTTGGCATAGAAAGAAATAACTCTTTCGCTTCATCAAGCCTACCTGCCATACAGTACCCGCCCATCAAACTGTTGTAAGTAAATGAGTCAGGATTCTCACCTCTCTCAATCATCATTTTCAACAAATCATTAGCTTCTTTCATCTTTCCGTTCTTGCAAAGCACATCTATCCATAAATTGAATGTTACCACACTAGGCCGGACCCCTTGATCTACCATCTCAACAAACAAACCTTTAGCCTCTTCCCATTTTTCATCGTAGCACAAACCATGGATTAGAGAGCTATAAACAACCACATCCGGAAGAATTCCCGCATCTTTCATCTCCGAGAAAAGCTCTTTAGCCTTATCTATCAATCCTTCTTTACAGAGCCCATCAATAATAACCCCATACCAAACCGCATTTGGCTGACAAGCAATGCCAATTCCACTTGTCCCCTTTGTTACTTCTTCATGTAACTTGAGTGCAATGACCGTATTTCCAGTTCGACACAATCCATTAAGCAAAACAGAACAAGAAACAACGTTAGGCTTACACCCTAACTTCACCATTTTCATAAACAAGCTGGTTGCCTTCCCAATTCTATTTTCCTTGCATAAACCCTTTATCAAGGATGTATAAGTCCAAATATTTGGTCTAAAACCCTTCCTCATCATATTTCCTATAACCCCAAAACCATCACCAACTCGATTCACATTGCAAAGGCAATTAAGTAAAATATTTAGCGTGATGAAATCAGGTAACAACCCAACCAAATTCATTCTATTATGAAGTGAAATAACATCATTGTAATGCTTACTCTTAGCCAGTGCACCTAATAAAATATTGAATTTTGACATTGGAGGACTGGGCTGCATTTGAATCATGTTATCGAAGTAATGCAAAGCTTCACTAAGAGTAAAATTACCCGTTTTACAGTTTGTTTGGAGGAATTTCTTAAGCTGAGCACATACTGGTACATTTGGAGTTATGGTTTCAGGCAAAGTTGTAGGATTTGAACAAGTGGGTCTTGCAGGATTTGTGAACAAGGACGAGAGTTTACCTTTAGGAGCAGTTGTTGAAGACGATGACGATGATACCGCCGCCGTAGCAGGACAAGTACAACGAGATGATGTTCTGAAAACCATTAGAAAGACTGAATCTTTGCCAATGACGACAAGACCCGAATGTTTTAAGAAACGAATTTACTCAACCCGAGTCCCGTATTGCCTCGGTCTTGAGGTCCATGATCCGACAAGGCCAGCCCAATTATGCTTTTCGAAAACTTAAATTAGCAAAATGCCATTTATTTCTAATGCCCTAAAAATTGCTATTTTTTTTTGGTAATTCCCCAAAAATTGCTATATGCAAATATACCTCTTTCATTTTTATATTTTCTCTTCTTACTCTTTTTTTTTGGCTGAATTTGTGATATGAATAATTGAAAATCAATACTTTTCAAATTTCTATAAGAAGATTTGAAACCGCATACTGAATAATAATTTTCTTCATGAAGAATAAGTCAGTTTATCCAAAATCACAGAAATTAAATAATAACACGTGTTAATATCTTGCGTGTCACATTTATGAATCCATCTAAACAAATATAAAGATTTACATGCAGCCACAAATGCCAAATTTTCTTTCTCATTTCATTCATATATAATTTTCATATTAACAGCAACAAAATTCTCATTCTTCCAAAAAAAAAAAAAATTCTCCAGGAATTTAACGACATGCAGAAAGGTAAGCCTCAAAGAAGTTCTTCATATTAAAATCCTTATAATTTCTCGATATCTTATAAATAAATACAATATAATATGTGTATGTTTTTCCTGTAATCTTTTTTATGCATGCATGCATGGAAAAAAAAAAAAAACTAAATGTTTTGTTAAAAAAAAATAATATGGTTGACAGATTTTAACAACAAACCCACCTTAGGACAAATCCTGGTAGCTTCTTCGATCGGATTAATAATTACAGCAGCAGTGCATTATCGTCTCCGACAGCTAAAGAATCAAAAGATCGTACCACGCCTGAGACTATCAGCCTCGGGCCGTGCTGAAAAGCAGGAAAGGTTCTCTCATTATGTAGGTAATTTTTACATTATCATCCCGATCTGCCCATTTTCATTGCCCAATCATGAATTCCAATTAAGAAAAATTTTCTCTTAATTTAAATGGTACGTACTGCCCCTACATGCAATTAGATTTAGTCTCTCTCAAATTGGTTTATATATATATATATATAACTTGTCGATCTCTTCGGTGCAATATTGCAGCTAGGCAGATGGGATTCAAAGATAGAAGAGAATGTCCACAGCTTTGCAAGCTGGCTTCCGAATATATTAGAACAGCCGAAGGTTGTGAGGATGAGATATATGCCTTCTTTGCCGGTGAACCAGATGTAGATTCTCTTTTCGTCAAGCTTGTGGAGGAGTTTGAGAGATGTATTCTTAGTTACTTTGCATTTCATTGGAATCACGCTGATATTATGATAACCCAGGTGATCGATCATATACATAAAAATTAAAAATTAAAAATAATATAAATTTTGGATGAGAGTTTTATATTTTACACATGATCAATAATCATATGACGATCTAAATATCAATTTTTGGGTTGTAACTAAACCAAGTGATTAATAAAAGTAGTATGTATAAAACTTTCAGGTGTTGAGTCATGATGCAGAGCCCAAAAAGAACCTCAGGACTATCGTCATGCAAGCGACCAGGTGAGCAACCATATCAATGAGATTTAACAATGGACAACTTAAGGCTATGAAACAGGAGATTCTTCTGTATTTGATCTAATTAAGCTTTCTAGAAAACAACTAAAAATGAACGAAATCCTTCATCAATCAAACTACAACACTCATCAGTGTATTGAACTAATTACCCTTTCCTATTCAATATCTGATGTAGGGAACAGAGATTTGAGAGGTTGACAAAGAATCTGAAGGTGGCTAGAGTGTTCAATACCTTGGTAGAGGAGTTGAAAGCAATGGGGATTGCACCAAATGATGATTCGCAATGCACAGAGGTGATGGCTCCGGTGGCTCATGCCGATAGAAGTCCTGTCCTCTTATTCATGGGTGGTGGGATGGGGGCAGGAAAGAGCACTGTGTTAAAAGACATTCTCAAAGAGTATGAATATTGAACATTATGATATTTAAATAACACAGTTATATGTCACAAGCAGAAATTAGACAATTTTTTTACTACTTGCTTTGCCAAATACCCTTGAATGGAAAGCATAAGAAAGTGATATTAATTGTCCAAGATTACTACTGTTTCTGTCAAGCAGCTCTGATAATTTTTAATAGATAAGCAGACCTATCTGCAATTAGAAACAGCGGAAAAGAACTAAGATCATTCTTTTGAATTGAAATGTGAAACAGACCATTCTGGGCAGGAGCAGCAGGGAACGCAGTGGTGATTGAGGCAGATGCTTTTAAAGAATCAGATGTCATCTACAAAGTTCTTAGCTCTAGAAGCCATCACGACATGCTTCAAACTGCTGAACTGGTGATCCTCCACTATTTTCCCTTCCCTCCGAAACGTCTTTAATTCTTAATAAAACTGAACTAAACTTGCAACAAATATTGGGTATAGAAACATCACTTAATAGAGTAACATCGCTAAATATGTTAATATATGTCAAACAAATAGAGAAGTTATTTGCTAAAAAGAATAGATAGATTCATTGTTCTCCATCAACACAAATGCCCTACTTGAGATTCTTTCCAAGATCCTACATTTTCTTAATTCATTCCCAAAGTTTTCTACGTTTGACTTCCCGAGTGACCCCTTTCATGTCCGAAACAAGTCACAAAGGAAAATCCATTTCACAGACAAATGATCGCTACAGATCTGACAATAGTTGTAATTTAACCTATGATATTTCATTCAAATAATTTTTTGGAAGTAACCCAACAGAAAATTTGAAACAGGTTCACCAGTCATCTGCAGATGCAGCATCATCCCTTCTGGTCACAGCACTAAACGAAGGGCGGGATGTAATCATGGATGGCACCCTTTCTTGGGTACCATTTGTTGTCCAGACAATTACAATGGCCAGGAATGTCCATCGTCGTCGTTACCGCATGGGAACGGGATACAGGGTGGGTGATGATGGCACAGTCACGGAAAACTATTGGGAACGGATTAAAGATGAAGAACCAGAACAAGATGGAGGAAGAAAGAGAAGACCTTACAGGATAGAGCTTGTTGGAGTTGTATGCGATGCCTATCTAGCTGTTATCAGAGGCATAAGGTATGCTATTAGTCCTTAGTTCCCAATCATCTTAGTTATGTACATTTCAATCGTTTGTGAAGAAAAAAGACACAAATCCTTGACATACTGATTCATCAAAGTGCTCATCTGGGTTTCCAATAGGAGAGCTATCATTTGTAGAAGAGCCGTTCGAGTTAAGTCACAATTGAAATCCCATAAGAGGTTTGCAAATGCATTTCTAACGTACTGCCAATTGGTTGACAATGCAAGACTATATAGCACCAATGCTCTGGAAGGCCAACCAAAGGTACATCATTTTATACTTCATACTTCTTGTCCAGTAGCAATAATCTGGAGATATAATGTATGAGTGAATTCCTTCCATCTCAACAGAAATTGCCCTTGTTTACCCACTCACGGTGCTTAAAAACATACAAATTACATGCAACCACAGAGTAAGCCGTAACCAAAAGAGTGATATATTAAACATGTGAACTGAAATAGCATTTGATGTGCAGTTGATTGGATGGAAAGACAGAGACAAAACACTATTGGTTGATCCAGATGAGATAGACTGTTTAAAAAGAGTAGGCAAGTTGAATGATGAAGCAAACTCCATCAATGAACTGTACAAGGCCCCCAACCCGGCTTGCGAAGCTGGATCAATTTGGAAGGACATTGTACTGTCACCCTCAAGGTTAAACATTCAACAGGAGCTTAAGTATTCAATCCAGAAAGTTGAAAGATCATATGATAAAAATGCAGTTTCAACTTCTTAACCTTTACAACTCAGAAGATGAGGATGAACTAAGCTTAAGTATTCAATCCAGAAAGTTGAAAGATCATATGATAAAAATGCAGTTTCAACTTCTTAACCTTTACAACTCAGAAGATGAGGATGAACTAAGTGTCAGAGTTTATCTATGTTTTCAATCAACGAGTGTTTTATTTATGTTGTACCAAAAATGACAGCTTATATGTAAAGTCCATTTGCAAGAAAGCTAGTGAAGATGACTCGAATTGAAATTCCGTATTATTATCATTATTTAAGGTGGAGGTTGTTTTAGATAATCAAACGCATATATGTAACATAATATTTTGTTTACATAATAGAATCCAAATGATCATCACATTCATAGTTTTGAATTCAAATATCAAAACTCTTTTTAATACATTAATAATATATATTTGTTTGCTTATTAAGCATACATGTATGCTATGCATGTGCGAGTGAGTTTCAATTTTTAAACATATTAGTTTTGTAAGGTCAATAACGCACCAATAATCTATTGTCTATCATACACATGAAAATGGATGCTTAAGGCACCAAAACAGTGGCAGTTTTTAGAAGAAAGTAATTAATATATCTCAAAATAAATAATAAATAAAAAAAGTGCAAACGGAAAAAGGGGAAATGGTCTAAATATTCCATTATAGGTAGAAAGCATTATTGCATATAATGCTTCAAGAATTCATCCAAAAAACAGCTAGGAAATATGCTTTCCTAATTTAAAAATAGTAGTCATTCTAGGCCCCAAACTTAAAAGATTTAACTAATTCTGAATTTATCAACTCGAACTAAAAAGATTAAATATAAAGGAAAAAGTGAACAAGGTATATAAAAATATGATGTACTAAAATCGAGACCTGCCTTTAAAGAATTTAGAATTAGCATATTTAAGCTTATTTTACATCATACCATATTAAGAAAATCCCAAATAGCCCTAGTTTAATAACTACAGAGACACAGAGAAACTCAAACATATAGGAAGACAATGTGAATTGTGAACACCAAGCAATCAATCACTAAAAACTGATCATTTCAGCTCAGGGACACGATGCCATATTTTCTACTCAATCCTTGCTACTGACTGTATCCTCTCACTTTAGTTCTTTTCCTAAACTTTTAATATAATCAGTCTATGACTTCAAAATATGAAATAAACAAATCAGACACATAATTAAACTTCAACAATGAGTGTAAAATAACGGGAATGGCATTTCTAGCTGCAAGTTCTGGTAAGTTCTTTATTGTGAAGAAACCACTTGTAACATAATTATGATGGTAGAGCCAGATGGAAACCAAGAAACAAAAGATTTTGCATGTTACTAATGTCATAGGTACCCATATGAAACCAGGAAATGAAAATGGTACCCAATACCAGTTATCACTTCAGAGACCTTATTTTTTATTCGTTTCAAAAGGCTAAGAACCCAAAAGAAAAAGAAAAAATAGTACACAATAAGAAACACAGCAATTATAGAAACTTGTAAGGATCGTAAATTTGAAAGCCATGCAAGAAAGGAAACTTTGAGTCACAACTACTTGAATACCTAGTGGAATTCTCATATTGTGCTTCAGCCCTATCAAGAGCTGCATCTTTGTCTAGTGGTAACAGGTCATCAAGGCATATCCTCTCACCACCAGTACTACCCGAGTACTTCCATTCCTTATATCTACTTGTGTGCCTAAACTCCTACTTAAATTATATCACTCTCCAAAGGCAACCATAAATCTTTGTTCTATGAACAAATTCATTGAAAAAAAATACATTTACAGAATATAAAGTATAAATGTATAAAAATGTTGATGCAAGAAACTATTCTAAAACAGAAATAATGTCATTTTAAATCTACCATGAGTTATAGTTGCAACCAATGTCTGCGACCAAACCTAACTATAGAGATGCTTATGGTGTAATCATCACTTCTAACTGTTTCTGAGAAGGAAGCTTCTCAAACATTTCAAGCCAAGGATAAACTTTCATGGTTAAGTTGAGAGATTTATGAATAAATATAAGGAAGCCACATCATAATATGTCAATTGAGATAAAAGATAAATGAAGCTCTTAACAACTTAACATTCCAGCTTGTAAAATGTCCACTAGTATGGTAGTTCATATGTAAGGTAACCGAAGCTCCGAACAAGTAGAAGATATAGATGGCAGACAAGCTCTCCAACTTAAATCTACACAACCAAAAAATAGGAAGGCATCTCCAGAAGGATGATATGATAACTCAAGGTCCATCATGGCTTATTTGAACCATCATAAGTTTCACAAAATAACTCTAAGCCGATAAAGGAAGTAATGCCTTTGAAGATTCTACGTTTACGTAATGAAAAATCCCTAAAAAAATTTAAATTAAGGTCCATCATGGCTACTTTGAACCATCATAAATTTCACAATATAACTCTAAGCCAAGAAAAGAAAAAGGATAAAGAACATTAAAGGAAAAAGAGAGAAAATGGTACATAATAAGAAACATGAAGCAATTATGGAAACTTGTAATCACAAATGTAAAAGCCATGCAAAAAAAGAAATCATGAATAACAACTACTAGAATACCTCGTGAAACTCCGCTTCAGGCGTATTAAGGGCTGCATCTTTGTAGGAGTATTGGTAACATGCCATCAAGGCATATACTCTCACCACCAGTACTTCCATTCCTTGTTTCCTACATGTGTACCTGAACTCATTCCACTTGAATTATATCACACTCCAAAGGCAACTATATATTTATTTTCTTTTAACAAATCATTGAAAAATTCATTTAAAGAAAGAAAAAGCACAAGTGTATAAGAACATTGATGCAAGAAACTATTCTAAAAGAGAAAACATGTCCCTTTAAATAATACCTGAGTTATAAACTTATTGCATCCAACGTCTGCCACAATATATCAATGCTTATGGTGTAATCATCGCCTCTTAACTGTTTCTAAGAAGGAAGCTTCACAAATATTTCAAACCAAGGATCACCTTTCATGGCTAAAGTGATCAATTAAAGACTAGATATAAGAAAGCTGTCCGCATCATAATATGTCAATTGAGATAAAAGATAAATGCTCTTAAGTACGTATCATACCAGGTCGAAAAATGTCAAAAGATGCACCTCTTCTAATGAATAAATGGAAATATTATCTTGTCCTTTTACGGCAAGGTCATTTTTATTTGTGGGCTCAACCAGGAAGGATCTATATAAACCAATTAGCCAACCATCACAAATTGCAAATACTAATTTGTTAAGAATTAATCGAATTGAAACTAGCATATTGGAAGATCAATCAGCCAAAATAACCATGAGCAGCTACGATATTATAGGTTTCTTCCTCATTTATGAATTTCATAGTAATAGAAATGCATGTCCTACCAAGCCAGATTTTGTAACTTGCTATCCTCTAGCCTAGCAGGCAAAGATTTCCCTCTAGTATGTAAGCTGAGATATAAGGTACACGAAGCTCCAAACAAGTACAAGACACGGAGCTCTCCAACCTAACACTCAACCAAAGAACAGGAAGGCATCTAGGGAAGGAGGATAAGCTAACTCAAGGTCCAACATAACTTATTTGAACCGTCATAAGTTCCACAAAAACACTGTAAGCCAAGAAAAGAAAAAAGGAACAACTTAGGAAGTAATGCCTTTGGTGAAGATTTTATGTTCACGTAATCAAGGTCCATCGTGGCTCATCTGAACCATCATGAGTTTCACAAAATAACTCCCAGCCAAGAAAAGAAAAAAGGAACAAGAGAAAGGAAGCGATGCCTTTAGTAAAGATTCTACGTTTACGTGATAAAAAAATTACAAAAAAGAAACATTTTTGGAGCTTCTATCATTCAAACACACTACTAGACCTATCTCCTTGGTCGAAATCCTTCAATGGAATCCGGTCAAGCATGGTACTAAACTTCTCTTCTTGAGAGAAACTTCTTTGGAATCTAGTCGAGCATGGAACTTTCTCTTCACTTATTCTTCTTCTTCTTCTTCTTCTTTCCTTCTTTTCATCGGATATTACAATATATTCTAAACTAAACTAAAAGGAAAAGGATTACTCTAAACTTCTCTTCTTAGTTGAAACGAAGAAATTCATCTCAAGTGAAAACGAAATGTCTCGTAATGATCTATTATATAAAGAGGCTAGACCTTAGTTCCAATGATTCACAATGTCACAAAGTTCTTGGTTTCTTCACTCTAGCATGTCTTTGTTGATGTGCTTCTCAAGCAACATCAATCACGCATGACTTATTTTCTGCATCAGCATTCAAGATTCTACGAAAGAATCCGCATTAATCTAAAACTGAATGATCTCAAGTTACAGTTTCCTAATATAGATGAGAAATTACTTTGTACCAGCAATTTTTTATCAAGCTAAAGAAGTGGGACATAAATGTTTTCCCAAGTGTTTATCCTATAAATGAATGGATAACAATGATCACCACACTAGCATCACAACAAGCACACAACCAAGTTATATATTATCCTTCTCCAGCCCTTATGATCAATGGTATGAAGGGAAAATGACAACCTGCAAAAAAAAAGAATGCCCGTATGGAATTAGAATGGCAAAGCATTCAAGCCATTGACATGCATACAATTCAAATTCTTCTATCTTATGGTGAAAAACAGATTACACAAGAAAAAAGAAGCAATAACCAATCAAGAAACCAAAATACAACCTCCCAAAAACCTTATCTAAATTTGGATACAACACGACCAAAAGCTTCAACTACAATCCGTAGCTAAAACTGATTGTCCGTTGAATTTAAATTCCACAGGTGAAAAGAAGATACAGAGCGAAAGATTTCGAGTTTACCAAACGACAAAAGCAAATAGGAAAATTAGCTTTCCCATTCAGAGATGAACTTCAAAACACGCAACCAACATTTGAGCTTTTATTGAAAACACCAAGGCTTTCCTTTACGAGCAATCTAAGCGATTGAATTCAATGAAGAACCCTACCTCGCCGACCGCCGCAAACCACAAAATGAATCTCCCAAAGCCCTACTACTCGCGGCTTCAGCCATTTTCAGAGCAAATCTAAAACCTAGAAGACGCACACACTGCTTGATATATTGGAGGGCAGAGTCTCAAGCAGAGATTGCATTTGCAAAAGAGTAAGATTAAGAGTGAACCAAAAGCTTTAAACTCATCGCATATTACATCTCAAGCTGTTTCCGAAATTCTAAAAGAAAATATTTATATTAATAAAGAAAAACGAAAAACAAAACTAAAGAAAAAGAACCAACTCCAAAACAGAAAAGAAAAAAAGATTAATAAAAAATAAAATCCGATATATTTTTCAGAGGGCGTATACCGGTCTAAATACACCCACAAAGATAAACAAATTTACAAGACTACCCCTACAAACTCTAGGTTGTCTTCCTTTTTAAATCTCTCTATCACTTCCTTCCTCTCTTCGCCGGAGTCCTCTTAGCCGGTGACTTAACGCTCTTCGGTTTCACGCTCTTAGCCGGAGCCTTTTTAGCAGCTGCTGGGGCTTTCTTCGGCGTCGACTTAGGAGGCGCCACTTTCTTCCCTGGACTTGTCCTCGCCGAGGTTCTTGCCGCCTTAGCAGGTCTCTCCTTAGGCTTCGGCTTCGCTGTTGTCTTTGGCTTGGCTGCAGCTTTCGACTTCGCAGCAGCGGCTGCTGGTTTTGTCCTGGCCGGAGCCGCAGCTTTGGGCTTCGCAGCGGTAGCCTTCGGCTTTGCAGCAGCTGCTTTCGGTTTGGGCTTAGCAGCGGCTTTGGTCTTAGCCGGCGATTTCGCTGTTGACTTCGTCGTCTTCCCAGCTTTAGGCTTCGCAGTAGCTTTTGCCTTCGGCTTGGCGACGGCGGCAGCGGCGGACTTCTTCTTTACCGGCGACTTGGGCGCAGAAGACCTCACCGGAGGTAGCTTAAAGGAGCTCTTGACCTTCACGAGCTTCCCTGCAGCGACGAGCTTCTTGAGATGATAGAGCAGAAGCTTCTTGAAGTTGGGTGGAAGTTGCTTGTGCTTCTCTTCAATGAACTTAGCGATCGCATACTGACTAGAACCAGTCTTCTCCTTCATTGACACAATCGCATCTTGAACCATCTACAACCCCCACGGAAATTCACAATCGGATCCCCAAAACCAAATAAGAAATTCGCAAAGACGAGAAAAAAAAATAACAAATTAAACAAATCGCCACGTTTCCAACAAGACAAACAATACCTCAACGTAAGGAGGGTGAGACGGAGGGTTTCTGGGCTTTCTGGGAGCCGGAGCTTTCTTCGCCTTGGTCTCCTTGGCTTTCTTCGCCTTGCCACCCTTGACCGGCGGGTCCTCTTCGGCCGGCTCGGCGGAGACCGGCTCAGGGGCGGTCTCGGCCGCCACAGTCGGTTCTTCAGAGGACATTATAAAAAAAAAGGGATCTAGGGTTAGTTTCAGAAGCAATACAGAGACTAAAAGATTGAAGAGAAAGAGAGATTTAGATCTGCAGATAGGCGGTGTTTACTGGTAATTTCGGTTGTGAGGCGATGACGGAAATGGAATGGTTTAAATAGTCAAGTGCCTGAGGAAGATATCCGAAAGCTAAACGCTGATTGGTTGAGACGCCTTGTACACGGATCTCTCCCTTGGGCAAGTTTAAATGTGGGCCTTCGGATTAAGCGGTATCGACGTTCCACAACATTTGATAGGAGAGGTATAGATGGGAGGCTTTGGGAGAAAAGGGGTGTTCAAAGTTTAGAAGAGGTGTGCTTTTGTGTTGGATTGATTTTGTCATTAATTGAGCTAAACTTGACAGATTTCAATGAGATTTTTTTCATTTGGTAGCTTATTATATGAGCTTTCCAACGAGTCCAATTTCAGGTTTGGGGGATTTTTCGTTTGGGAGAAATTTGGATTTGAAGCCACAATGGTCAGGATTAGGGTTTATTATGATGTTATTGTGGTTTCAAGTGATTTTAGGAGAATGCCTGAGACCAAATTATGATTTCTTCATCTTTTATGATAGAGACTTAGTTAAGGAATCCATTGTTTTAAGAATCATGGAAATCGGACTAGATTTGGGCACAGAACTATGGAGTATAACATCACCAAAGTTGAACATCCATTTTGACAAATGTTCAATGGGTGACAAATTACATTTGGGTATATTTATCTTATTTGATAAAAGATTACTTTTTTTTATCACTTTCCATATAATCAATAGCAACATCAAGTAATTTCAACTGGGAACATGGAATGAATATACAAATTCTTAATTTAATTTAATATAATTGTCTATGAATCACCTTAAAGTTGCATTGCATGTATGCTATTTGGCATCTATATAACTTGTTTGATATAGTGACACATGCAACCTATGTACCTTTTTCACATGTTATATTTCTTCTTTCAACCTTCTATACCAGAAGACCAATCACATGTTTAGGCAATTCAACTTCTCTATTTTTATTTCTAATGTATTATATACATCGCATATAGTGCTTTTATATTTGTGCGTCACACTATAGTTTCAGTATCTTCTTAGACTAACCTTGAGCACTAATAGGAAAAAAAAAAAAACTTTACACATACATGCGAAATTGTGCAGTAGAAACTAATATTGAAAACTTATACAATGTCAAAAATGTTATCAAAAACTATATAATACAATTTTGATGTGTATAGTAACAAAAGAGCATATATCTGCAAGCTTATGTTGTAGCCAACTTGGAGTGGACTTGTGCTATGAACAAAGACAGAGTTGTATGGACTTCACTTTGTGACATATATCTATCTATCATTTGCTGACTCAAAATAACATAAAGTGCTTGAAATAAAACAAGTCCAGTGAAATCATACTAGTCCATATAAGAGTCCCTCTATGTCTATATCCACTATACCTCATAGTTTTAGAACAACACAGAGGATCCATTTGTCAACATGAAATATCTAATAACTTATATGTATAATTTTAGGGAGTGGAATATGAAATGAGAAATTGAAGACACACAAGTATCAGTACAAGTGACGATTCAATTCAATATGAAAGGTGTCAAGGGTATATTAACACCCAATTAATAGTCATGGACTTGCTCTAATGGGGCAACAACCAAGAGAATTGCAGTCATATTCCCAGTAACGCTTACTATTCCCTTTTTGTTTGTTTTTTTTTTCCCTGATGAATAAGGCTTTCTATTCCTTGATCGCTGTGAACCCGAGTTAAAGAATTTGTTCACATCCCTTTGGGTAGGGGTGTATAAAAATTCGAGGACCCAATCCAACTCAATCCATTATAAAAACTAAGTGTTCATTTTGGGTGCAAGTTGAATAAACTACAACCCAACATCATCCGCTTGGATATAGGATTTGTTTAATACTCGGCAAGATTGACCCTACTCGAGATCTATTAAAAATTAATATTTTTATTTTGCCCTAACATATCATATTCGACTTCGTGACTGTGGTGGCCTCTCCTTTATTCTCCTTTCTTTAAACACAAACTCATACTCTTCTCTTTTCTTCTCGGTTTTACCCTAAAACTCATCCTCTTTGGAGAATGAAGTCATGAACAAAGATTTCTTCCTTCACCATTCAGTTTTCACACGGTAAAATTCCATTTACTTTAGACTAAGAGGATTTCATATATACTCGATTATGTAAAAGTGTGGCTTCACAAACCCATAAAATCTCAAATTTTATAAAACTTAGAAATATATATTATGGGCGGTTTTACCCGATTCACCCAACCCGTACACTAAAGGTCGGGTTAGGTTAGGTTCATCCCCTATTTTAATTGAATCATGCCATAATTTGAAGAACCCAACCTTGGTGTGTTGGGTTGAATTTTTATAAAAACGACAAATCCAATCCGTGTACAGTCCTACATTAGAGTTGTTGACATGTTTGATGTCCGTCATGAAAATTTATGGTAAAATAAATCATAAATAGTGAGGTAATGTATATTATTAAAAATATAACTTGGAAACCAAAAATTATATTGGTTAGTATATATTAGTGATCAAGTATATACTTTTATTTTACATCGTTAAATTTCTAAAGTTTCGAATATGGTGTATAATGAACTTAATAAGCAGTGACTTTGTATGTATTAGTGTGAATATTTTAATCTTCAAATTATAATTTGGTTACTGTTGTTTTGCATTTGGATAATGAACTTAAATACAATGTGTTGGTTTTTTTTTAATTTTTGAACATTAACTTCTGACATTTGTTTCTGATCTTTAAAATGTTGAGTTTTCTTGGATTTTGCGGGTTTTTATTATTATTATTATTATTATTATTATTATGTTTATGTTTAGGGGTATATTTAATCAAGATTTTAGAAAAATTTTGTGAAGTTAAAAAGTTTAGATGTATTCAATCCAGACTTTTAAAAATTTTATAAAGTCATGCAGTATTTAATATAGACTTTTAAAAATTAAAAAAAAAAAGCCATGAGGTATTCAATTAAATTTTTTCAAAAGATTATAAANAAGTCATGAAGTATTCAATTTGTCAATGACTTTTAAAAACTTTTATAAATGAAAGACTTTTGTAGACTTTTTAGTCAAAAATAAAAATTTTATGCTTATAAAAAATCTTTCACTATATTTCAAAATTTTTATAAATTTTTAAAACTTTTTAAATTATTACAATAAAATTTATATTATACATTATTTTTGAGGTTTTTTGTAACATCCCGTTTCGAGAAAAATAATAAAATTTTCAAGTTTGACCAGTTTGACTTTTAGTGGGCTCGGAGTTGACTTTTTGTGTGGTTATATTTTTGCTTTGACTTTGGTACCGTTGCGTAGAGCTAGTCGATACGAGTTCGTAGACTAGTAGTACACTTGATTCGGAGTTAAGACCAGGAAGTTATGGTCATTTTAGTGTGAAGGGCAATTCGGTAATTTGGCAAAAACTGATATTTAAGTGTGAGAAAAGACGAAAATGCCCTGTCTTCATCCTTAAATTTTTTGGCCAAGGTCTGGAATTTTCCAGCCCATACCCGAGACTTCCCCCACCTTCACCGCGCCACTTTTGCACGCCGGTAGCCGCCACACCATGGCCGGACTTGGCCGACCACCACCCGGAAATCGAAGCCAGCAACCTCATCTTCCTTTCCCCACCTGTGGTTCTCCGTGAAACCACCTGGATCGCCGGGAATCGCAACAAAACCGAGAGCTCGTGAACAGTTTGAACAGTCGCGACACCACATTTGGCCGGCCATATCTCATTGTTCCGATGGAGTTAAGAAGAGTTCTTGGTACCGTTGGAAAGCTGGTGCGACGATCTACTTTTTGGTACCAAGTTTGACGTCGGAAACCGCCGGAGCACGCCGGAAAACCGCCGCAAAGTCTCGGAAAAACCACTCCGAGGCAGTCACCTTTCCGGCTAGATCTGCTCCTATCGCCGGCGAGTGGCACAACACAGCCACCACCATCGGACTCAGAACACGCCGGCGACCAGATCTGCACTTTCCCGAGCTCGGACGACCACCACACGCGCCCCACGCGCCGCCGTGACCGAGCCTCACGCGCCGCCGCTGTTTTGCTCCACCGTCGGCGAGTGGTTGCTCACCTTCCGTCCCACCGCGTTCCTAGGGTCGTGGGCAAGCTTTCCGTACCTTCGATTGATCTAATTTTGGTCGGATTCGAAAACGCCCAATCCCGGCCGAGGTCCGATCTTCCGTGATCGATTCTGATCAATTGCTACAACGAATCTTGAAATTGAAGGTAGTTTTTCGTTCCTTGCATCTTCAATTTTGTTTCGGTATAAAGTTTGTTGAAATCGGACTTGAAACGGAAAAATCCATTGAATTTAGGGATTTTTGCCGATTAAGGGCATTTTTGTAATTTT